>NKZI01001577.1:0-39478 GCA_002370645.1 Metschnikowia sp. 00-154.1 | reverse complement strand
TTCATAAAAGGAAGGATTGTTCTTCGGGAGGCGCTCTGCGGCCTCCTATCCTGTACTCAATCGAGTAGGTTCCATGTCTAACAAAATCATATAAAGTCCGATATGGTGTAATGGCTAGCACAGTTCGCTCTCACCGAGCAGATCGGGGTTCGATTCCCCGTATCGGAGTTCTTTTTTCCTGTTGCGTCTCATTCTCGGCAGAATGCGGGATCTCTTTTTTGCTGCAGGGTTCTGCAAATAAGCTTACACATTGCATGAAGCCATTTGAGGAGGCTGCCAAAGACCATTTCGACAGCATGGCCGGGTTTTATTAAATAGTAGTGATTGGTGGTAGATTTCAATTTCCCTTTCTGTCTCAAAATCCACTCGAAATTAGGGTGGTTTTAGAAATTCGGAGCAATAGTAAGCCGAGCCATTCATGCATGCGGATCGGAGATAAACCAGATCCGTTACTTCCTTGTGGTACCTCTTTCGTAACCATCAGCCAACAATTTTAATCCATCAAAAATTCCTAAAAAGCCAGATTGGAAGCCGGCATATAGACATACAAAGTTTAAGTTCCAGAGTTTCAGGACGTTTGCACGACCGTCCACTTTATAATATGCTCAATCGTCCGTGTACTGGATATAGCGGGCCTAACGAGATCCCGAAAAATTCAAAGGCACCCAATATAAATATCAGGCTCTAGGACATCTGTACGTAGCCATGTTTTTCAAAAAAGAAAAGAAGCCCGTTCCTGAGGTCAAGGTCAACGAGGAAGTCACCTATGTTCCCTTTGAAACTCCTCCACCAGAGAGCAAAGTGCCTGAAGAGCATAGCTTAACACTGGAACAGAAGCAGAAGTACGGTGATGTCTACGCCCACTTTACTAAAGAAGACCTCACCATTGCAGAGGACGAGGAGAGCTTGAAGCAAAAGAATACCAGCAAATATACGTCCCTTAGTCGAGACGAGGTTGCGTGGCTATCCCGAGAATGTCTCTTGCGGTACTTGAGGGCCACCAGCTGGAAGACAAAAGAAGCTATAGAAAGAATAGAGGCCACCTTGGTTTGGAGAAGGGAATTCGGTCTCTCAAATATGTTGGAAAAAGATAACAAGTTGAAGGGGTCAGTTGTGGCGGAGGAAAATGAGACTGGAAAGGAAGTAATCTTGGGCTACGACAACGATGCCAGGCCATGTCTTTATTTGAAGCCAGGGAGACAGAATACCAAGACAAGTCATAGACAGGTGCAACACATGGTGTTTATGCTTGAGAGGGTCATTGATTACATGCCTTCGGGCCAAGATTCGCTTGCCCTTTTGATTGACTTCAAGCCCTCGCCTGCAGGAACAGTCAGCTCCAAGATTCCTCCTGTGGGAATTGGCAAAACCGTCTTACACATTTTGCAGACCCACTATCCCGAGAGATTGGGTAAAGCACTCTTGACAAACATTCCTTTTGTTGCGTGGACATTTTTGAAGATCATTCACCCATTCATAGACCCGCTCACCAGGGAGAAGTTGGTGTTTGATGAGCCATTCCCCGAATACGTTCCCGTGACACAATTGGACAAAGACTTTGGCGGACAAGTGAACTTTGAATACGAGCAGGAAAAGTACTGGGAAGAAATGATCCGCATATCCCAGGTGAAGAAGCTGCACTACATGGAGAGGTTCGATAAGTTTGGTGCCAAGGTGGGCTTGTCGGAGTACGATATGAGAGGCACCTCTGACGAGATCAAGTATCCTGTCGATTGGTACTGTTCATAATAGCCGATTCTAGGCTCATTATGCATTATTTATTCGCCTGTACTATCTTGATAATCGAGGACGTCTCAAATTCCAATAATTCTGTCTAACAGTACTTGCCTGATACAGTACTGTCTAAATCTGTCTAATTCAATCTAATTCTGTCAGTACCTGTCTATGTCCGTCTAGTTCTGTCGAGTTCTGTCTAATACTCGGCCTCTCTATATTACCTCTAGTACCAGTGCCTCTAACTGTAACTACCTCTAATAATAGCCCCGTAGCATTATTATTATCACTAATATATCTCTACTCCTTGATTTATGACTGACTAGTTGAACAACTTGGCACACTTGCGTCTTTCCTGCACGCCGGTCTTTTCACACACCATGGTTTCCCAATCTAGGGCCATCATCTGTCCTCCAGCACCACCCTCGCTACGGGCAAACACAACGCCCAAGTCGTTTCTCGCCGTGGTCAAATAATAGTTGGAGCCATCACCCAAGGAAAGAACGACAGCCTTCACCAAGTCTCCGGGCCTGAAGGAATCGATAATCTTCACCTTGTCTCTATCAGTAGACCGGACATCCTGCGTCCGGATTATGCCCTTGAAATTTTCGCCAATGTCCAATGGCTGTGCTCCTGCTAGTATGCTTTGGCTGGAGGCCACGGCGGCGTATGACGATAATATCTGCAGGCCTCCACCCATGGGTATAGATAGATGCGCAGACGAGCCATTTGACCCCAAGCCTCCATCGGGTGCAACATTGCCGAATCCATACACACAGAGGATTTCACAGAATGCTTGTTTCAAGTTGAGCCGGGTTATCCTCACCAACACCTCGTCGCCTTCACGGGGCAAGTTGGTGGCGGTGGCTCTCACGGTTTCTGAGGCAGACGCATCGATCGTCTTGGCGTACTTGGCGTACTCATTCTGCGATCCCGATATCACTGACACAAGATATTTTTTGACAGGGGCTTCCTGCTTCTCCTGTTTTTCCTGCTTCTCCTGCTTTTCTTGCTTCTCCTGTTTTTCTTGCTTTTCTGGTTCTGGTTGCTTTTCCTGCTCCTGGATCTCCTGCACAAGTTGATTCCCCAACACTGTAGCTACAATCACCGGGATAGCTTTGGACCCACTGGTGATAGAGGATATTGCTGCGCCTTTGCCAGGAATATACCGCAGGATAACTTCTCCGGCATCGCCGGCCTCTGTTTTAAACTCCGGGAACAAGTATTGCCCGGGAACTACTGCAGACATGGAAAAGAAGATGATGTTGGAAGCATCGCGCGAAGAAGTAGACTAGCGAAAAGCACCCCACACGCAAGCAAAGCACCCTGGATTTCGGACCTGTTTTGGATTTTACACTCTCCTTGTAAAATTCATTCTAAAAAGCCAAAAAGGCCTTGCTTTGGGGTTCTTGTAGTATTATTTCCACGGAGGCGTGCGCGAACCATATCACTATATCTACACCTCTCTAGACCTATATGAAAAACTACACAATGGCTTCTTATCCTTCTTACGTAGATGACAAACCCCCAGTGGTTACTCTCAAGGAGTACGACACAGCACCATGGGCTGGAACAACCTGCATAGACAAAAAGAACGGTTCTTATATGATCGTGGTGATGGAGGAGCCCACCAAAGTAGTGGCTACTGTGAATGAGAAGGATAATGAAACGTTGGACACCATTTTCAAAAGTGCTCACCAGGACTTCTCCGACCAATTGGTCAAGAACAAGGGCAATGTGCCAAGAAAATAGTACTATAGCTTGTTCCACTTCAAAGTGAACACTATCTATACTGTCTATACACTATGTAATATTATGAATATACATCAACTTAAAAGAATTGAGTGTAGCAGATGCTATCCGAATGGACCTCCATGTTCGCCTTCAACTCGTTCAACTCGTCCTTGATCTGCTGCGCCAAAAGAGGCGTCAACTGGTTGCATGTGCCGATCTCCGGGTGCCGGTCGTATTCATCTTGGTGGTATGTGTCGTAGAGAATGATGCGAGACGAGAAGTTGACCTTGGGTTTCTGTGTTGTTATGGTGGGCAGAGCCATGGGCGATTTCCGGATCCGTGACATGAAGGAGCTCAACAGCTTTGGGCTCGATGTAGCACTATGGTCGGATATCGATGGGATTCGGTTGTGGTGGAACGGAACTGATGCTCTGGGGGGCTGAAGATCCAACACATTTCTCATATGCTGCTGCCTTCTGCTGCTGGAACTGGTGGCATTGTTGATGCTGTATCTTTTGTTGCTCTGGGGAGTGGAGACCTGGGATTCTTCTGAAGTGGTACCCGTAGGAGAGTCTATCTCATCATCAGGGTCAGAGTCCTCATCAGAAGAGCCAAAGCCTTGGCCAACTGGTGAGTTTTCGAACAGATCGTGGTCAAAGTGAAGCAGCTGGTGAGAGCCGGATTGCACCAAGATCTTGTCTTTGAAAGCAGACCCTTTGAACCCTTTGAAAGACATGGAAACTGGTCGTGGTTCTTTGGATGGGTTCCGTTCGCTATGGGAAGTCTCCACTGCAAAATCGTATGTTTTCTCCAACGGCGATGCTATTTGCTGAGAGGGGCTTGACAAGTCAAGCTGTGGAGTTGCAGAGGACTCTAGTTCTGGGCTTGATGCCGAGGAAACCATTACTATATCGGGGGTTCCCAGCACAGGCGATTTTTTAAGACTCTCATTATGCTCACCCACTGAACTTTCTGGTTCAGCTTTTTGTGGTGAGAGATTAGGGGTGGGCTCATTTGGAACCGGCGAGTCTGCAACGAGAATCTCGGAAGCTTCGACCTCAATCGAGTCTCTGTGCGATGCAACGCTTCCATTCCCGATGGAAGGAGATGCTGCAAAATCAAGGTTCTCAATGTCAATGAAGTCTGTAAACTCGATGAAATCTGTGAGCCGTTCGTCGTTCATTGAAATTGGGGAGTTCTCATAATTGTCGAGGTAAGGAAGGTCGAAATTATCAGACCCTTTTGGTGAGTTTCTGAAACTGTCGTTGACATCCAAACCAAGAAGATCGCCTTTCAACTCCCGACTGGACAGAGAGTTTTTAAGAATACCACCCGAATTCTTCGTAGATGGCTGGCGTAATACCCCAACCTCGGCTCCAAGAATGATGTTTTCATCTGAACCATTGTAGTTAATAAATGAACTCCTCTTAGTGTTGGACTTTATAGACCGCATGGACCTAGATCTTTCTAGGGACACGATGCTTTCCACCTCATGAGGGTCAAGGAGTTTAGGGAAAAGGGCTTCTCCAGCTAGCTGAGCATTCAAGCTTCTGTTGGATGTTGATTTGAGCGATGGCCCTATATTAGGAGATTCACTGAGCATCCTGCCATTTTCCTCATTAAGACTGTCTCCGTCATATGAAACCACGAAAGGAGACCCCATATCAATGGGATTCTTGGGGTCGAGTGACTGGCCAAAATAACTAGACTGTTGGCCCTGCATGGATAGGTCAGGGGACGCGTCAGGGCTTGAAACCACATCCGAGAACTCCGCGTTGACCCTAGTCGTATCTTGGTAATGTTCTGGTAAGAAATCAGAATCGTCGACTTCTCGGATGGTCTCGCCCTGGTGGAGCAAAGCGGTCGAAGGTGTTTCCACAGAGAAAACGCTCGGGGAAGCCATCGAGCTCTGCTCCAAAGTCGGACTCTTCTTTGATATGATTGAAGGAGTAAACCTAGACAGGAAGGTCTTGGGAGGGGAGATCCTAGGCGTTGATACTTCAGGCAACGGCTTTTCATTTTTGCTGCCGGATTTTGAAGTATCCTGTTTTGCATCTTTCTTGGGCAGACCTGGGCTTTTCAACTGGGCAGCCAAGCTGGTACTTCCCTCACTCTTTCTTCTAGTGAACAAGCTTTTGCGGGCCTCTGGCTTTCTGGCCTGGGGCTGTGATAGCGTCAGCAACAGCGGAGGGTTTGCTGGCTTTTTGAAAGAGCTAAAATCCGGCGTAGATCTGGATTTATGACTTAGCTTGACTGGCTTGCTTGGCTCCTGTGATTCTGGAACAAGGTTTAACTGTGAGAGAGAATGGTTCTTAGACTTCGACTTGAACATTGTCCGGAAACTGAATCTTTTCGTATTGATGGGCTTTTCGGGTGCAGACTTTGGTTTGTTGAACTCTTTTGTTTCCTTAGGGCTAGATTTCTGCAGGGAGAGTTCATTTCTTGGAATGTCTTTTGGAAGGTTTCTTGGGAGATCTTTAGACATCTTTCTTGGAATATCTTTGGAAGGTTTTTTTGGAATGTCTTTTGAATGCTCCTTTTTTGGAAGAAGTTTCGAAGCTGTTGTTTTTGCTATCGACGCTTTTTCGGTCGCAGGAGTCGCTTTTGGGGAGTCGGAATTATCGATTGAATCAAGCATGGACAGGTACTTTGGCTGAGGTTTTTCAATTGGCACTTTTCTTTCCTCTTTTTCCTGCTTCGACATGACTTGATCGGTAGATCCAATAGACTCGACCTGCTTTGGCGTGGTGATCCGGGTATTTTTCTGCGGCTTGGAGATGGTGTTTGTTGGTTTACCAAACTCCGAAGCTTGAGGGGTTCTCTGTGGTAGGGTGGGTACAGGATGCTGCAGATTGTTTTGAGTCTCCATGCTTTTCAAAGACAAATTAGGAGACACAGAAATTGGCTCGTATGTTGGATTAGTGGAAGAAATGTCCTGCTTAGCTTCCTGTACAGGACCTCCCAAGTTAGGGGTGATGTCGTCATCATCCTGAATAGGACCACCCAATTTGGGGGTTTTGTCTTCAAAATCTTCAGCAGGACTCGAAGAGGCTTTATCCTCGTAGTCTTGGACCGGACTCAACGTGGTGGCTGAAGCAGAGCTTTCTGAGTGTGAGTACTCAAACTGCCCGATTCGGTCAGAAGATGCAGTTTGGAACGTTGCCACCGACAGAGACAGAGCCGTTTTCTGCATATCATGGGGCCGGGATAGCACGTCCTTTTTCGGCATTGCATCATCGTTTTTCGAGGGAGCCGATTCCTCTTCCTCCTCTATGATAGTTTGGGGAAGCGGAGCATTCCGGCCATCCTCTCTGTTGAGGATTTTCTCCAAGGCTATCAACGAAGGAGAAGCCTGAAGCGGGCCAGATTTGGTCAGCGATATAGAAGCCAGTTTGGTCAAGTCATTAGCCAGGCGATCATTCTGTTTCGGCGATTCCTGGAGGTATGCACTTATCAGCTGTGACAGAGCAGAATTTGGCAAGACGGTTTTTTTCAAATTATAGATGTGATTAGATGAAGACAGCCCCGAAATGACAGACGACGACGAGTAAAAGTTGTCGTTCCACAACGCGTCGCCAAAGTCATTTTCCTGTCCCGAAGTGGTCATTGTGAGGCGTAGTAGTGCTCTGAGAGCCGGCAAAGGGAGGCGGTTCTGGTCGCGCCTTTCCGGTGAATAAAGGACTCTGGATAGCTTGGACTGGCGAAAGAAAGCTAGTCGCAGGAGATGTTTGGCGGAAGGGACTCAAGAGCGAGTGTAGGGCAGCACAGGTTTGGAGAAATCAAGTGAGAAAGAGAAGTGCTGAGGTTGAGAGTTTCCGGCCGTCGCGCCCTGTGCGAAACGCAACGGCCCACACATTATGCATACTACACTAGAGAGAATTAGGAAGGTTACGCATTGTGTGGAGATCGGAGCCTGCATGCCAACACAAAAGGATGTGCCTGTGGGGACATGGAGAAGGCAAACTGTGGAGATGGTAACTAGGCCGAACGTGACTGCACCCATCTTAATGTCGCTATGGTTAGAACGCGGGGAGTGCATTACACTGTGCATATAGTTCGAGACTCAATTTCCGTTCCTAGGTTAATGAGACGCGTACGCGAAATGGATGCACCACCGGCCCTGACCTCGTAAATCCTACAATGAAACAGTTATCATAAACAATTCCGTAACAACTTAGAATTTCGTATTGCTACATACGCAGCAACATGGACAATTTCGCATCACAAACAATTTGTTCCACTACAGAATTTCGTAAAAAATATGTCATACATGCTTTAGTAAACTATAATACTAAATAGATCCTGATCTATTTACCCGAGTGCATGTATACACAGTATAACACGAATATTAATGTCTCTAGACAATGGTACAGTCCGATTTCTTGCCCAAAAGTCTGGTTTTCCTCTTTGACTTGTCCTTTAATTTAGAGCCATTGGCTGAGGTCACTGGTGCCACAGGCACGCCCTTGTGCAAAGGCTTGGTGTGTAGTGGCTGCGATGGGTTGGTAGTAGAGGATAAAATAGATGTAGCTTCGGTAAAGTCCGAGTGTCCGCCAAGCGAGGCAGACATGGAGTTGACCTCGAAGTCGCTGGTGTCGATCAGGCCATGACGCAAGTTCTCCTCTGGAGCATGTTCCGACTTAATGACAGGATCAATACCAAACTGGATCAACGAGTTGGCTAAGTACATGTAGAATTTGATCCAGAGCACTTCGGACTCGTGCGAAAACGCAGTGCCAAACCGGCTGTAGAAGGCCTGGATAAAAGCTTCTCCCATCAACTCAAATTGGGCCGGTTCAATCCCGAGGATTCGCGAATGACGTTTTCCCAACTGCAAGAAGTACTCATCAAGACTGGACAAGTTCTCCAAGCAGTTGATGGCAAGGGTCAATACTCCGGCCATGGATGCGGCTTGGTGTTTGAGCGAAGGGTAGAGCTTCTCCAAATCTGGGTTCATCGCAAGCAAGTTCAGGTAGATCTGGATGCAAAAGGTCGACAGCGCGTTCAAGGTTGAGTTCCCATTGTTGGTGACTCTAGGCAAAGGCTTCTCCTTAGTGAAGGCCCATGCAGAACCAGGAAATGGCAAAACCAGTTCTTCCACCACCTCCTGCTCTTCCGTGAGCATTTTGTTCCATGTGTACCTGAGAAGAGCAATTTCCTTATTGGAGAGCTTGAGACTCACTCTGAACCTTTCAGATGGCACCACTTCGGAAGATATGGAGAGGTTGGATCTGACTCTAGAAATGGCATAGTTATTTCTGAAGCCCGAGCCATGGGAGTGTTCCGAGGAGTTGGAAAGAATGGACTCGTTATCGAAGGCGTCATGGGGCTTAGCAAAGGAGTTCTGGAGTTTCTTGTTGAAGGAGTTGTTTAGGCGACTTGGTTTCCTCTGCGTGGGTGCTGCTGTGGTAATCATTTTATGCATCAATCAGAATAAAAAGGGCAACTCAAGGGTATTAAGAGGCAAGAATAGGCGGCAGGATTAGAAGGAGGAAGAAATTTAACAATAGGAATAGAATACTTGCAAGGGGTTTTTATATGGACTGTAAAACGGGCTAAGCGTTGAGCGATCTTTCTTAGGACCGACAATCAATGCATGCAAAGATGTTGCGGTAATGGCTTTTTACGCAGGCTTAGATGACCTTTCCACACTGTGCATTAAGAATGTGGAACGACATGGGCGAAGCGCAAACCGTAGCACGTGCAATTTTTGAGTTTTGGGGCGGGATTTTGCGTAAAACTCGAGGCCTCGTCAAAATGCAAATTTCCTCTTGCCACAAGTAAATAGACCCTCTTCCGAAGCTTCCGGCGTCTAGCGGACTTTTCCTGCTCTGGTACGGACCTGTGCGGGGACTTAAGCTTCGCGCCATCAATCTGGAGGATCTGCTTCACGGACGGACTTGCATAAAGCCATCCCCAGCCACAGGTTATCATTCATATGCGCATACTATCCGAGAGAGGAAAAAATGTTCAGCCTTCTTCCTGCTGATTGGCTTAGCTACTCAACTTTAGACGCGTCCTGTTGACTTCTGTCACAGGCCTTGATCCAATATGATCCACGCGAAAGGGTTTTTCTGCAACCCCATACTAAAGTTGTAGTGACGTACTTGACCGGCGTTTGGTGATGTATTACCGAGCAACCGATATCGCCAAATATAGACAATATACGAACCGCCCCAAATATAAACTACACAATACCTAGTCTATGCAATACGTAAGCTACATCGATTTAAGCTATACAATACTTAAACGGCTATATAAAGTATCTTTTGGGCTACGCCATAAACTATACAAAGAACAACCACAACCGACAACGTTATATGTACTACACAATCTATAATTAAACAATAATGCGCTACACAATACACTACCAAACAATGTGCCAGCATAACAATACACACACTAACTGTATTTTAAGCTGTCCAAGATCTCGTCAAATGTCGACTCCTGCCAACTCCGGTTGTTGTCAATCAACGGAATATCCCGTGGTTTGAGCTCTGGGTCCTGCAGCGCTAAATCACTACCGAGGGTGCTTGGATAAAGATTTTCTCACCATGGCGGGCCCCTTCTCCATGACTTCTACCAATAAAAAATCACTGCATGGAAAAAACTATAACAAGATAGCCTTCATTGTCACAACGGTTTCCTTGACTAGACGAGAAAATAATAATGGCTCGTTTAATATCTGCTCGGGTACTGGCTGCCTGCACTCACGTTTTCAATGGAACATCGAGGTCTTTCGCGCGCGCCAGCGCGCGCTCGAAGGATGGCACCTTGCAACGTGTAAACGGCCCGCAACGCCAACGGCCGAAGCAGCAAAAACGGCCGCACGGGTCGTGCGCCCCACAGCCAAGACCGAAAGACTCTGACACCTAATGAATGATGCTTCTTCGCTGTGTTGGGTAAATCCCCTGCTTATTACTCTTTTGGGTGGTTTCTTTTTTATTTTAATTTCTTTATTTACCACATCCAGCCCCCCCTGACTTTGGACACTTTTAGGTGAATGTGTATCCATCTACTCTGGAACAAGGAAGCGTACTATAAATTAGCGAAGAACTTGTATACAATAGGGCCATGTGCAGTATCTGCATACGGTTTATTCTTCACAGGTTCGAACAGAGTTATCTACGCGTCTCCGGATCGGGTCAAGTTGAACGTAGAAGCCAGGGTGCGGCATACAAGGCCTAATCCAAGCGCATCTTGGATTGCAGGAGGGGCCCCGTACACAGGTGCATATTCCACCTGCAGAGGATCTTTGCAAGCAGCTGCAGGCTGCATTATCGAAGATTCCTACTAACTGCTAAAGTGTTCATGACTAAAGGTCCTCATAGTTGCCCATCTCGTCCAAAGGAATCTCGGTGTAGTAGCACTGGATTGCGCGCTGTAAGGCAGGAACCAACTTCAGCCACGAGAGCACCCGTACATCCTTGTCCAAGCAGCGCGGCTTGCGCACCCCATAATTAGAGATGCGCCGTGCGAACTGGGTGCGTGGGTCGGCTGAATCCTTTTCCTCTATTGATCGAGTAGAGCCGAGCGAGTTCTTCAGCCAATATGTCAGAAGATTCAGCCGAATCCGGCCTTTCTCCCGCCGCCGTGATCCTGCATCCATCACCTTGATGTTGATCAAGGTATCGATGATGTTCACGAGCTCCACCGATGTAATGTAGTAGTACGATTTTGTGACCCCTTCCTCAACCAGAACATACCTAAGACACGACACTTCCGTGACGTCTACGCCCGTGGGGGCAGGTGCCATGACGGGGTTGTCCTGGGCCAGGCCCACCATCTGAAAACTGCCGTGGATTAAAGGTCCGTATTGACGAGCTTCTATTCTCACAATGCGGCGTCCGTCACTTAATTCCAGTGCATCCCAGGGAACCCGGTTAATGTCCTCGATTCGCGCTCCGGTGATTTCAAGCCTAGTTGGCATGTACACCTTACTTGGAGACAAATCGGACGGAAGCATTTTCGGGCGGTTGGCCACATTTCGTAGATTCCGGTATCGTTTCATGGGGCCGAATTTCTGACTAAGACTTTGGCACGAGTCAAGCAACGAAGTTTTGGACGACCCATCAGGTGCTCTTGGAAGGACGGTTTCTGACTGCGAGCTGCGGATGATCAGGGATTGGAACTCGAGTTCGGTCTCCAAATCCACAGCCTTGCGTGCAGATACGGCGTCCTGCACCGAATCGCCCGACAGTCTGTGGCAATTTTGGGGCAAAGTAGTGTAGACTTGATGTGGGGAGTGGAAGTCGGTTGGGTCCAGTTTCGCAGCCGAAAAATTTAAGGCGTCGACTCTAAGTGCACTCAAACATTCTGCATAAGAATCTCGCAGGAACGACTCCCAGATTGCATCCTGGGGCTGGAGGGAATTGGCCTCCTTCATGGGTTGAAGTTCTGGCGGATAAGTACCATCAGGCTTACCCCACCCCAATCTGGGATTCGAGTCTGGTCTGGGAAAGTACTGGCCCGGGAACATGATACGCTGGTAGCTGTTAAGAGTCTCAGCCAGGGTCCGGTCAGCAACAGGAGCATCTAAACAGGGTTCGGTTTTGATATTGTCGCCCAAAGTTTGGGGTTTAGTCTGGGGCAGGTATGAATTATCATCAAGAGCAAGTTTGGACAGATTAAAGTAGTCCTGTTCTGGTGTACAGTCGTAGGCAGAGTAGTCATAAGCCGTAGGCTTACACTCTTCTGGAACAGGCTGTCTATAGATCCCCGAGAAATGGGGAGGAAACCATTGCAAGGCGCCCAGGGAATGAAGGTTGGCCTCCATTGATGAATTCATAATTGTTAAAGAGAGTATGGCTTGCAAGTTTCGCTCAAAAGTCACACCGCATATATTCCAGATCACCAAAGCTTTACGTGAAACATACCCACATTCGGTTGTGGATAGAGCACCTTTAAATATACCTCCACCGCTTGGTCAAGGCTGATGCATGTTGAAACGGCAGACCCTGTGATCAAGCAAATCTTTCGTGTGCACGAATAGATGCGGTGCGGCTATATCGCCGTGCTTGATGCAACAAGCCACCCGGCTTTAACCCAACGGCTGGAATTTTTTTCTTGTTCAAAACCAGCATATGAAAAATGTTTTGGGGCCCATGGAAAAATTTGATAATAAGTCTTTCAAGTCTTGTGCTCCATAAGCTCTGGGTGGATTAATTGTGTCTCACCATAATTTCCTGTAGTTACCACTGAAACGAGAATGCAAGCCATGGCGCCGACACTCGAAGCACGTGTGTCTGCTTTAGGCACAAAACCAGTATGCATGACCGGGGTACTTCTATTGCATGACACAGGGTCCATCTTAGATGTACTCAAACAGAAACCGCTACCGAGGTCATTTAAAGTTGTGGGTGCATGAGGTTTTGACTCGGAAATGTTTGTATTAGATTAAAACAAAAGATTTGTAGCTCTGGAAGTGTTTAGCAGAGGAATTTTTCTTTAGTCAGAGTCCCAGGAACAAAAGAGTCGATCCACGGTTTCTCTAAACTTTGCAACTGTTTATGCGTCCGCAGAATTCACGGCGTACGGCTAAATGCATCTTCCACCACTAAATCGTTCCACTTCTGAAAATGTCTTTGACCTCTACTGTCAACGCACTATTCTGATTCGCCTACCCTGGAACTCGTAAGTACCCTACGCCTCAGGACCGGTAGTGTGCAGTGCTCCTGGCTGCAGACTCTGTAAAGAGAAACTGTTTGATGAGCAATTTATGTCGGCAGCTTTGTGAGCTCGCAAGGGACTTCCCCGTATATGTTGGAAGAGCTAAGTAGCATCTTTGCATGCATCGAAAGGCCTCTACTAACAGGAATCCACAGACTGCGAACACAGGGTCCAGTCTTGAAGTAATGGGGCGGACGGAAGGGTGGCTATCTTCAAGAGAGCAGCAAACACTCCAGAAGAACTAAAGAGACACACGTTCCTGGTTCATGCTTATAAAAGACTGGCTCAGAAAAGAACCCATTGCTGTCTTTTAAAGGCACGGCTCGTGGCATAAGTTACGTGCTGCATCGAGTACGAGACGCATCTAATGCGCGATACATGGCCAGATGCCGTGCATTGTTTGTGCTAGGCCTGGCACCAAAACTGCCGAATTCGACGAGCTGGGGATGTAATCAGCCAATCCGGGATACGCCGCCTCGAAAGTGGTCTCACACTAAGCGTCACCAATCTAAGAAAAAAAATTACGAATTCGTATGTGCCAAGCACTTTGACGTGTCTTCAACACCTACACAAAAGCACATGACATGAAAGCACATGACCTTCTATAAACAAGTGTTTCTAGAACAATTGATACAATAACAGGTGATACAATAACAAATCGTGCAATAAACAAATGATACAATAGCACATGACTCGGATGTTGGCGTGTCAAACACGCTATCCGTATTAACGTGTCAAGCACGTTTCAAACACAGACACGATTTGTACTAATGTATTAATAACCACCATACGTCTTTCACACGCCTTTTACATTTCTTTTTAAACAAACATCAAGACTAGTTTGCTTTCTGTTTATGCATGCTGATGCTTTCTGTTTTTTTACTGATTTCGCTTCTAATGGCCTAGGCTTGTTTATTTTCTGAATGGTGTATTTATGATACTATTGACTCGACTCACACCAATACTTAATTCTTCTTGTACTTTGGGTACAAGTTTTGGAATAAATACACGTCACCCAAGATCAAAGCCGTGGCGATACCGGCGTGAATGGCTACGACAAACTTGTTGTCGGATCTGATGTGGGCCCGCTCGGAGTAGACAAACCAACCTGCAGTGGCACCTCCAGCAATCAAGGCCAATTGGGAAATGACCACGGGGTTTTGGAGCTCGGTCACAGCCTGAGAAGGGGTGTTGGAGTTGACTCTGGATGTAACGGCGTTGGACACCTGAGCGTAGGTCTCCTTGACATAGTTGAGGGCCTTTTCCAAGTATGGGGCAGCGTCTTTCTTGAGGTCGTCAATCTCCTCTCTAACGATCTCGGCCTGTTTCTTGGCCTTCTTGGTGGCTTCTTCGGAAGCCTCCTTGGCCTCCTTGGCCACCTCCTTTCTCTTCTTATCAAATTCCTTGCCGTCCAAGGTCTCAACCGAACCCTTAGGGTCCGTGGTCTTTTCAACCTGGGCTGGCTCGGGGAGTTTCTCGGCACCCGTAGGACCGGAGGATGCTGCTGCGTCGGCGTAAGAAGACATTATGAAGATTGTGCGTTGGAAGGGTTCGCAAGTGCTAGTAGTAGCGGTGGTGAGTTCAAGCAACCTTTGTTAAGCCGCCCCCTGCCCCCAGATTCTTGATTTGCTGTACTGCACACAACGCCGCATAGTGAGCATTCACTGGTCAGCTGACCCTGCTCTATGAAAATCCTCTATTGTTGCTATTTGGCTCTCGACCGCGCATGCCTGGCCACCAATAAGCTTAACTGGCCATTTCTGTACACTTGTATACACTTTAGTAATTTCACCCACCTTCTTGTCCATGTCTATTTATGGCAATGTCCAAGTCGTAACTAGGTTAAATTGCATTAAGTCAATTTCATTAAGTAAATTTATAAAGTCAATTTCATTTAAATTTCATGTCAATTTCATGTCAAATTCATTAAGTCATTTTGACTTAGTCTAAATCTAAACATGCCAAATTCACAGTTTTAGGCCAAATGGTCACCTACACCACATGCAAGCTCTTACCAGAATTAATCGAGTCAATTTCGTACCGTAACAAGAATATCGTTTCTTTTTTACAATAGATAGATTTCAGAATGATTATGTATGGTAATAATTGTCCTTGTAATAGTTTGTTCTATTATCTACAGTCTTATTGTATGGTACTAGTGTAGTTCAGCAACGTTCATGTGGCTAGATTGGAGCGAGAATTCCATGCATGAGGTGTGGGTGAAGCGAATGGGCGTCAGACGAGACAGACGAGACAGACGAGACAGACGAGACAGACGAGGCGAAACAGCGAGCTCAGATAAATTGAGGGCCAGTGCAATAGGCGCGAAAAAAGACCAAGTCCTTTAGGGCGCAAGCCCTAACACCGCGGACAGGCGCACCGCGCACCGCGCAGCGATAAAAAAAATGCAAAATCTTCACTTCTTTCCTCTCCAGTTTTATCGATTGAAAACCAACACCCCGGCTTTCCACGTAACATTCCGATAACAACAATGTCTGCACCAGCACCAGAAGCCCCAAAGAGAGCCTTCGGCAACAAGAGAAAGGGAGGTCCAAGAAGAGGAAGAAGAGACGAGGAGAAGGGATGGACTCCAGTCACCAAGCTCGGTAGATTGGTCCAGGCTGGTAAGATCTCTTCCATGGAGGAGATCTACTTGCACTCTTTGCCAGTCAAGGAGTACCAAATCATCGACCAGTTGCTCCCAGAGTTGAAGGATGAGGTCATGAAGATCAGATCCGTCCAGAAGCAAACCAGAGCCGGTCAAAGAACCAGAATGAAGGCTGTGGTCATCATTGGTGACTCCAACGGTCACGTTGGTTTGGGTATCAAGACCGCCAAGGAAGTTGCCTCTGCTATCAAGGCTGCTATCATCATTGCCAAGTTGTCCATCATCCCAATCAGAAGAGGTTACTGGGGTACCAACTTGGGTGCTCCTCACTCTTTGCCATGTAAGGTCACTGGTAAGTGTGGTTCCGTTTCCGTCAGATTGATCCCAGCCCCAAGAGGTAAGGGTATTGTCGCTTCTCCTGTTGTCAAGAAGTTGATGCAATTGGCTGGTGTTGAGGATGTTTACACCTCTTCTTCCGGTTCTACCAGAACTACCGAGAACACCTTGAAGGCTGCTTTCATTGCCATCGGTAACTCTTACGCTTTCTTGAGTCCTAACTTGTGGGACATCCAGCCTTTGCAAGCTTCTCCTTTGGACATCTACGCCGAGGAGGCCAAGGCCGGTAAGAGAAGATACTAAATGGACTGCCCCTGTCTTTCTGTTTATAGCTAATCGTTCCGACAATTATTTCTGTAATTTCTAGTGCACTAGGAAAGCTAGTAGATGTCTTTAATGCTTGTTTTCCATCTATTATCATTACGTATAATACGAAGCCTGCTTCGTATGCGGGTTCATGAGGCCAGCTCTAAGTATGGTCTGGCCAACTCCAAATGCAATTTTTTTCACTGTCTTTATCTTTCATCTTCTCTTTTTCATCTTCATCATCTTCTTCTTTATCATCATCATCATTTTTCTTTTTCTTTCTTTTTTTTTCTTTTTTTTTTTTTTTTATAAACATTTTTTTTTTTTTCATCATCATCATTTTTCTTTTTCTTTCTTTTTTTTTCTTTTTTTTTTTTTTTTATAAAACAATTAATATATATTATTCTTGGGTCACCTGCTCCATGACTTGGTCCTCAGGAACTGCAAACGGACGCGAGTTGTTGCTGCTGCCATTGCCATTTCCGTTGAAAAAGTTTTTCTCTCTTCCATCAGGGTGTCTGTAGTAACACACCTTTGACTTGCACTCGTTACCAAACTTGCAGTCTTCCTTCAAAGGATGGTTGAAGGAGCAGTCCAATCTCGTGCAGTCCAGTCCGTTCTTGCAGGCCACCTGAGACAAGGCATGTCTTTTCGTGCACATTTGGTTAGTACAGTACAACCCAAACTTGCACTGCTCGAGAGAAGTAGGTGCTACACCTCTTGGGGTGTTGTAGTTTGTAGCAGGCTTGAAGGCTGGTGGTGCCACAGGTTTTGGCTCACGAGGTGGGGCCTGGTAGTTGGGCGAAGAGTGGGCGTATTCACATTCTGAATTGGTGCAGTTCTTGTTTTGGCGGCACCATCTGGTCCGGATCACCTTAGCGTCCTTGTTAGCAGGCGTGGGATGGCCGAAAGGACACAACTCTTTGGAACAAAGAATCCCAAATCTGCATAACGTCACCTGAGGCTGCTGAACGAAGTTTGGTTTGCTTCTTCCGACAAACTGCATCAAGTCACCTTGTCCTCTTGCACCTGGTGGCACGTTGATGGAATCGGGCGATGCTAACGCCAAGGCTTTCTCGAGGTTAGCTGCGTTCAGGACTCCATAACTCTTGTGGTGGGACTTTTGCTTGCCGCTCACAAAGTCTTTGTTGGCTGCCTTGCCAACACCTTTACCGTTTCTTTGGTTCTTTCTCATGTCGTTTCCAACCTTGCTATAAGACTTGGTCAAACCCTTCAGTGGGCCCTTAGGGAACTTTGCTTCTGTTTGCACGGCCTCGGTATCTATTTGGGCTGGAGGGAAGGGGTTGACTGTTGCTGCTGGACCAAAAGGATTCACAGTTGCGGCTGGAGGAAATGGGTTGGAGGCAGGTGCCTCAGGAACAGGTTGTCTCTGTTCATCTATGGCGGAATTGAACTCAAAAGGCTGAGTTTGAGGTTGCTGCGGCTGTTGCGGTTGTTGTGGTTGCGATTCTTGTTGTGTTTCCTGGGGTTGTTGGTAACTCAGGTTTTGCTGTTGCATTGGAGGTTGTTCAGCAGTTTGTAGTTGCTCTAAACGGTTGATTTCTGCCAAGACGCGTCCAACAAACTGACCGTCGATGGGAATATCAATCACCTCTTTGACCTGCTGAACAATTTCTTCTGCAGAACGCCTTTGTCCGATCAAGATGTTCATATATTCTGCGGTATCCTGAGCATCAGCAGGAATGTTGTATGTTGAGGTCAACTCGTTGACCAACAACGGCATGAGCTGCTGAGCAATAGGGCCATTTGGATCGTAAGACATGGTATGTATTTCTAGTGTAGTTAGCTTGAACGGGGGTCGGGGCACTATTTGTAGTCACGTATGTACGCCTCGTGGCAAACTGTTTAGAGTAGGAAAGAACTTCGAGATCTGGTTCGCGCACTTGGTCCAGAGGCACGAAAAAATATTGCAAGGAACACACTAGAACCGAGCACTTGACCACCCCATCCGACTGCCATACAATTATGTCGGTTAATATTTTCGGAGACCAGGCTACTGAAGAAAGAGCAGAAAATGCCCGTATGTCTGCATTTGTCGGGGCCATCGCCGTGGGTGATTTGGTCAAGACTACCTTGGGCCCTAAGGGTATGGACAAGTTATTGCAGTCCAGCAGTGACGCCGACAGATCGCTCATCACAAACGATGGAGCCACCATTTTGAAATCCATTCCCTTGGATAATCCCGCTGCCAAGGTTTTGGTCAACATTGCCAAGGTGCAAGATGATGAGGTTGGTGACGGTACCACCTCGGTGACTGTGCTTGGGGCCGAGCTTTTGAGGGAGGCTGAGAAGCTTGTTGACAAGAAAATCCACCCTCAGACCATCATTGAAGGCTACAGACTTGCAAGAGACACGTCCATTGCTGCTTTGGACCGTATTGCTGTGGATAATGCTGCCAATAAGGAGAAATTCAGAGCGGACTTGATTAACATCGCCAAAACCACGCTCTCCTCCAAGATTTTGTCCCAGGACAAGGTGCAGTTTGCCGAGTTGGCTGTGGATGCTGTTTTGAGATTGAACGGCTCCACCAACTTGAACAACATCCAGATCATCAAGAAGGCAGGAGGTAAGTTGTCAGACTCTTACTTGGACGAGGGTTTCATCTTGGAGAAGAAGTTTGGTATCAACCAGCCCAAGAAAATTACCAACGCCAAAATCTTGGTGGCCAACACTTCTATGGATACTGACAAGGTCAAGATCTTTGGGGCCAAGTTCAAAGTGGACTCGACGTCCAAATTGGCTGACTTGGAGAAAGCCGAGAAGTTGAAGATGAAGAACAAAATTGAAAAGATCAAGAAGTTCGGCATTAATGTCTTCATAAACAGACAGTTGATCTATGACTACCCTGAGCAGTTGTTCAGTGATGCCAAGATCAACTCCATTGAGCACGCCGACTTTGACGGTGTTGAGAGATTGGCTCTTGTTACGGGCGCCGAAGTTGCTTCTACCTTCGACAACCCTGAGAAGGTCAAGTTGGGAACCTGTGAACTGATTGAAGAGATCCTCATTGGTGAGGAAACTTTCCTTAAATTCTCTGGTGTTTCTGCTGGTGAAGCATGTACTATTGTCTTGAGAGGTGCTACCGAACAGGGCTTGGATGAGGCCGAGAGATCCTTACACGATGCATTGTCTGTGTTGTCGCAGACCACGAGAGACACTAGAACCGTGTTGGGAGGTGGGTGCTCGGAGATGATTATGTCCAAGGCTGTGGACCAAGCTGCTGCCAATGAGACAGGCAAAAAGTCGCTTGCGGTGGAGGCCTTCGGCAGAGCCTTGAGAGCTCTCCCCACCATCTTGGCCGACAATGCTGGTTTTGACTCCAGTGAATTGGTGGCTAAGTTGCGCTCGTCCATCTACAACGGCATGACTACGTCGGGTTTGGATTTGAACATCGGAACCGTCGCTGACATGAGAGAAATGGGAATCGTGGAATCATACAAACTAAAGAGAGCAGTTGTGTCGTCGGCTTCAGAGGCTGCCGAGGTTTTGTTGAGAGTGGATAACATCCTTCGTGCTAAGCCAAGAACGGCGGACAGGAATCGTTAGTCGGGAAGAGTCATAGATACATATAATGGTAACAAATTACAGAAATTCTACGTAATTTAATGGTGTTCGAGCTTGAGACTGTAAGTGTATTTAAGGCTATGTTCATGGTCTCAATCTTCTTGGGTCTCTTGGGAAGAGCGAAGCACGACGAATGTTCTTCAAGTCCAAGAAGAACATCAAGACTCTCTCTAAACCAATTCCACCACCTGCATGTGGAGCACATCCGTAGGTGAAAGCATCGATGTAGTCGGTGATTCCGTCCATGTTAGGGTCCACGCCGTGGGCCTTCAATCTCGTCCTCAACAACTCGGGATCGTGTATACGTTGAGCTCCAGACAAGATCTCCTCACCTCTCATGAAGAAGTCGTAAGAGTTAGAGTATCTTGGGTCCTCTGGACAAGGCATGGTGTAGAAAGGTCTGATGGCCAATGGGAACTTGTCCAAGATGTAGAAGTCGGTGTCGTACTTCTCTCTGACGATCTTACCCAAAAGCTTCTCGTTTTCGGTTGACAAGTCCTCGAAATCATCGACCTCCTTGCCTGCCTCCCTCAACAAGGCAATACCTTCCTTGAAGTGCAATCTGACCATCTTTCCGTCTGCAGGCAACTTGAATTCCTCAACAGGGAACTGTCTTCTGACGGTAGCGATCTCGGAAGCGTATTGAGTCTTCAACTCGGTGAAGATGTAGATGAAAAGGTCTTGCAAGACATCCATGACCTCGTGGTAGTGCTCTTCGAAGGCCATTTCCAAGTCCAATCCCACGAACTCGGTCATGTGACGGTGGGTATTGGAGTTTTCGGCTCTGAAGACTGGAGCAATCTCAAACACCTTCTCGAAGTCTGCAGCAATCAATTGTTGCTTGTAGAACTGAGGAGATTGGGCTAAGAAAGCAGATCTCTTAAAGTAAGAGATCTCAAAGACGTTGGATCCACCCTCGGTGGCAGCACCAAGAATCTTGGGGGTGTGGATCTCCGTGAACTTTCTCTTGGTCAAGAACTCTCTGAACAAAGCAGAGATTCCGTGTTGAATCCTGAAAATGGCCTGGTTGGTAGGCGTTCTCAAGTCAATCACACGGGCATCCAATCTGGTGTCCAAGTTGACCACAGGCAAGCNATGGCCTGGTTGGTAGGCGTTCTCAAGTCAATCACACGGGCATCCAATCTGGTGTCCAAGTTGACCACAGGCAAGCCAGCGGCCTCGGCTTCAGCCTCGGATCTGGAGGCATCCTCAATCAACATTGGCAATTGCTCTGGAGTTTCCTGAATAGTGTAGATCTTGGTGACGTGGACCTCTGCGTCTTGAACAGTAGCTGACTTGATGGGCTCGTCGACCTTCTTGACGATACCGTGCACCAAGACAATGGACTCCAAGTTGATTGCTCCAGCCCACTTGACCATCTGCTTCGAGATGGACGAGCCGTTGGACTTGATGAGACCCTGAATCAAGTTCTGCTGGTGTCTAAAGGTCAAGAATGCCATAGTGGCACCTTGTTGTCTGGAGTTGTGAGCCCTGGCCCTGAACACGACCTCTTCTCCATCATTAGCAGCAGACAAGTCTGCGATATTGACTCTATTAACACCCGATCTCGAGCCGGAGTTAATGAGGGGCAATTTACCGTAGTTGTCTTTGGCGGGGTCGTTGGCGGCCTGGGCCTCCTTTTCGGCCTTTTCTTGTGCGAGCTGGGCCTCTCTCTCGGCCTTCTTGCGGGCCTTCTCCTTCTCCTTTTCCAACTTCTTCAATGCCTTCTTGGACAAGGGTTGACCATCTTCGCCCAAAATCACTTGTTCGGGAGCAGCAGATCCCTCTTGCACGGAGAGTTCGCTCATTTTCTGTGTTTCTTCAGCTGACATGTTAAACGATCAGGTATAAGTAAGAGTTGAGGTTGGTGCGCTTGAAGTTTTTTGTGAGGTTCCATGCCGGACCAGGGTGCAGGGTGCAAATTATGAGTCCATCATTCAGGCACCGGATGTAGAATCTCTAGTAGACTTATGATTCACACTATAGCTGATTTTGATTTTGGACTGGATTTTTGTACTGTACAAAAAAGACTGGGTATTTGTATACTCATAGAATACCGGTATACTTACTGTACCTCAATACCACTGGGTACTAGTAGTCATAATGTTGTACTATTTATACTAGCTATGACGTCAATTTATCCACCAATCACTATCATATTAACTTCACTATTTACATTACTGATACTACTTATATTAGTCTATTCATACTTTCGTGCTGGCCACAAATTCATTGTCTAATATACTAGTTATTCTGTCATAGTCATCTAGTTATGTCATACTCTTACTGTTGAGTACCTAAACTAAGGTACCTAAATCCTTATGAGTAAATCTTCTCAAATATGACCTTCAAGTTTCAGGCATGTCCAACACTCGTGTAGAGCAATGCTGTACGCTAAAAACTGTCTACCAGTTGTACCAAGAGTCTACTATCTTGACTAATCCTGCCAAGCTTTACTCTGAGATTATACGTCATTTGTGATACATTCATCTGTGGCCATCAACTTCCTCCACTCTCTTCTGGTAAACTGATCATTTTTGCTTCTGACAAGACCACACTTCAACTAGACTATCACAGGATTAAACTCCCTCTCATTCAAGAATAGTTTGAGCAATTGCAGTAAACCGTGAACTATTTGGCCAGCTCTTCTTTCATTGCACCATGGCTTTCAACGAATTTTTCGCTAGGAATTTTAACCATACATCCAGTTACAGGTCGTTAAGCTTTGTCAACTTCTCACAAACCTCATCTTGCTTAGTGACAAGGCGCCCAATTAACTGACACATTGCATCTAGTTGCAGCTCCAATTTTTGGATCCTAGACATTGCATTATCTTCCCTAGCTTTTTCGTTGTGGTTTCCGTCATTAATAGCCCCGCAAAACTGGTTGCACACTGCATCCTTAGTCTTTTCGACAAGTTCATGATAATGGCTAGTCGGAATGACAGCCTGTAGTCTCCCAAGCTGATCAATTTCGGGTTCGAGCCTATTCAAGAGGTTCCACTGTAATTGATTCATCGATTTGGATTCCTTTCATTTTCTCCTTGAACCTGATAAATTCTAGATCTTTCGTGATTGGATGTTTTGCAAAGACACTGTTGGGTGTACGATCTGCCAATACTGTCAAATCCTGTAGAATCACTTTTCTAAATATTTTCAACATCTGTAGGAATTTTGCTGTATCGGTATCTTTATCCGTCGTTATCTTTATCCGTCGTTATCTGTGCAGCCTGTTCCTGCTTTTTGTCTCTGGCTTTGACAGCTTTGATTACTGAATCAAGCCAAGGAAATATCTTCTCTTGCAATATTCCGACGGCTCAATGTCTCGAACTCAGCTGTAAGACTCAGCAATACCAAACCCTCCAGAGGTGAAAATGAACTCTAATTGATGTGAATCCAAATAACGCCCCTCGATTATATCTTCCGCGCAGTCACCAGCTTTTCTGATTTGACTCATTTCAACTTGATTTGCATCAAGTCTGCCTAAACCTTCTTGAGTCCCGGGGTGGAGTCTTTTATTCAAGACGACACCGATGCTTTTACAGCATAATTTCACCAACAGAGTTTTATATTTGGAGCTGATGGGTTTATTACTTCTAGACGTTGGACTATCTGCAAAAAGCACTTTAGTAGGAAACTGTTAGATTCTGGTTTACGTCCAGTACTCTGTTCTAGTGTGTTTTGTATGTTTATTCGTCGATGATTCCTCAAGGAGGAACCATCGCACCTTATATAGACTGGTCCGGCATAGAGGAATAGAGGTCGTATTGAGGGCCGAAAGCCGCTCAACATCTGATCGACCAGTGCAGGGTTTCAGCATCCACATGGGTAGTACACTACCCATGGTGGGTCTAACAGAAACCATTTCTTCTTATCAAAAAAGTAGGCCCTTTTTATTCCCGAAAGAGGTTCACAGTCACCTGTTAAATCAAACCGATACGAGATCGACATTGCTATAGCAGTCACGAGGCAAATTTCGACATCTTTATTGCGACAAGCTCCCATAGAATGTGGTTTACTGTTTTCAGCAATTCCTTCACCTATTTTGGTAGTAAATGTTAATATTGACACTACTCCACGAGCCGAATCATGATCAGTAAATGATATATCGGAAAGCTCGGTCACTCTCTTATTTTTACCTCGGTATAGAAGATGATGGCCCATTAAGATCTCCAATACTGAATTGATGCCATCATAGATGTTTTTCTTTTCTTCTTTCCCAGTTAGGTTGTACATATTGATCATCATTACCTTCAAATTCTCAATCAGGTAGGTTTCATTCGTGTACACATTTTTTTGGTCGTCATGGATGTCTTCTCTTGGAATTTCCCTATGGTTTCTTCGTCTCTCCAGAGCAAACTCAGTAAGGTAGTGTAAGTTGGGAATAGCTCTCAACTGTCGGACTTTATGGAGGGCTGCTCTTTCGTCTTGTATATTTCTGCACTCGTACAACGCAATACAGTGTCTCAAGAAGGCTAAGGCATTCTGAAAGGCTTCAATGGATTTACTGAAATCGCCTGTCTTGCCCTCTCTATCTCTTTTATCCGCGTACTCACGCATATTTTCTGTCAAGAGAATTCCGTCGATAGTAAACTGCTCTATTCCAAAATTTCTTTTAGCCATGAACACAAAATAACAGGCAATGGAGTAAGAGTAGTTATCCCTCGTCTTGGTTTTGAGCTTCTCACCTTTTAAAATACATGAGGGATGTTGCAATATTTTGTTTGTGTAGTCGAATAACTCTTTCTCTTGTGGAGTCATGTAGCCCTTTCTTTGTAGCCGCCAATCCACCCAAACCTCCGAATTCGGCCAATGTAAACTTGAGGGTGTTTCAATACCTCTATGAATTTAAGCGCTTCTTTGTCTGGCTTGTCTCTTTGTCTAAATTTTTGACTTCCACAGTGAATAGCGTTGGTATTCTGTTGTTCGTTGATCACTTTTTGCATTTCGATTATATCCGACTCATTACCAGATTTCATAAGTGAATCAGGAGATTCATCTTCGTAGTCAAAGTGAAGCTCTCCTGAGTTATCTTCTCCTGATCTACTCCAAGTTTCCATTCTTAGTCTGTTGTGGGAGCTTTGGGAGATAGAATCGACGACACGGTGGTGATTGGTGGATGATATGGGATTCACATTTTGAGCTGATATGCCCTTGTTTATATCGTGAAAGTTGTTGGTCATAAAGGTTGTTTTTTGCAGTGTAGTAAGTATGTAATTTTTGTTTTGTATTATGGACGTTTTTTTTTTTGCAGCATGAATTGCCCCTTTCAGAGCATGTCGCCCCTTTTTATGCAATACTAGCTGAGCTGTACTTTTCCTTGAGTTTATGATCTTAGTCCTAGGCTTCAGTCTCGGGCATTTGTAAAGTAATCTATACGGCATGTGGCATAAAATGTAGATGTATGTGTGTTTGTAGATAGGCTTTCACCCTGGTCACTTGATTATTAGTTTGCGTGTCCATATCCACTTCGTGAAATCACGCTCAACCTTCTTTGTGTACAGTGTATTGACCTTGTCATATTACGACTGTGGCCCCGGCCCATATTGTGGTTCACGATTCGCGGGAATCCACTTCACTAACCTGTTGTAAGGGCATGGCCAGTAAATGCGGTCTTTTATAACTGGCCTGGGGCCCTCGACTCAAGTTGGTTAGGGTGTTTCGCAGTGTTTCAGAGGCCATTTTTGGCGGTGAATTTCACGTGCTAAATTTCCTAACTATGTTGGAATTAATATGCGACCTGAGGCTCTAACCTGTATTCGCAAGGCTTGTAAGCTTCTAACGGGCTTCTAAGTTAATCGGATCTTCCAGGAACGATGACCTAACGATTACCGTGTATTCTGAACGGCTACTATTAGTAGGAACTCGCCCGAACAGCGTTATGGGTTACCTTAGTTAATTAATGATAACTGTATTAGACTATAAGTATCTAAGATTAGGTGGTGGAGTTCTTCCTTCTCAAAGGTGAGCTCTTGCTCCCATTATATATCTGGAGGGATGGTAAGTCTAGACTTTTGCCTTCGCAGATCTTGTTTCATGTTGCGTAGATCTTCATGCAACGTAGATCTTCCGGGTCTAGACTTCCGTGGGAATCCTGCACTCACTCGAGTCAACCCCAAATCTAACAATTTTATCAAGGTCTCTTGGCCCAGTTGGTAAAGGCGTGGTGCTAATAACGCCAAGATCAGCAGTTCGATCCTGCTAGGGACCACTTTCTTTTTTAGCCTCACCATAACTTATATGCAGGGTTGGTGTGTTTGAATTTACAAACTTCTTTCCTTATATGAGGTCTCTTGGCCCAGTTGGTTAAGGCGTGGTGCTAATAACGCCAAGATCAGCAGTTCGATCCTGCTAGGGACCATTTCTCTTTTATTTTTACATGGTCTAGCTGTGTTCTTATTAGTTGTGTTGTTTCTATTTGCTGTGTGCAGTATTTTTAGGTGTTGAAGAACACCTATTGTTAAAGTACGGTTTGCGCGCGCTACTGCATCAGCCGTCAGGTACAACCATTAAGCACACAATTCAGCTGTCGCACCGATTCACACAAGTCATGAGCAGCTAACGAGAGACACATATCAAGATATCCTCTGGCCCCATAAATCCGAAAATGTTCTTTTACCAACTGCCTTTGTTTAGGCCAATCATAATTCATCTGATGAACCAGCACCAAAGGGCTACTTCATTGAATCCTGTCTATGTTAGTAATACTTAATAATTGAATAGCGAACAGCTTCAAAGTTTATACCAAGGTTAGTATATAGTGCACCTGAGGTACTGGTTTTATATGCCCCTTCACATTCTTGTGCACCCACCCGGTATCATTTTGCAACTATTCGCGCCCAGTCTTACCCCCCCATTTTCCTTCCCCATGACTTACAGCGTTAACCCCGGCGACAGACAATATTCGGTCTTGAAAACCTCGCCGTTTTCTGTTCTTTTACAAAGGCTTTTTAAAAGTGATGCCTTCTTGTATCCTATCTTCGTACGTACTCACCTTTGGCGCTACTGCTGCTTCTATACTGACCCTTTCAGGGAGTGCAATACTTTCTCCTGCACAGGTCATACTGGCCCAGTTTTGCCAAGTTGTTCATCCCATTGGCACTGATCTACCTTGTTGTTCTCCAGCTTTTCTTTATTTCGGTGTTCCCGATCTATCTTTTTTTCGCCACATTGGTTCTTGGACCTGTGGGTATTGTGCAAGCCTTTATATTCGTTTTCCAGATCACAGGCAAGATCTCGAATTTGGTAGTTAAGGTGAGTTTCTTCTCTAAATTACAAGTCAAAACTTTTGACCAGGTCTTGATTGAAAATGGTTTCCAGAGTATTATTGATGAGTACAATGAATCACAGGTTGAAGATACCGAAAGTGCATGGAACGCATTCACGAATTGGTTGTTAACAAAGGCCTGGCCTTCTTTAATGAAAGAGGTGCTCCATGCAATCATTTTCCTGGTTCCTTTTATTGGGCCCTTCTTACACTTGTACATCAAAAGCCGTGGCAAAGCAGCTAAAGTTCATGAGAGGTATCATAAGCTTGCGCAGTTGAGCGAGGTGCAGAAGGAGTTACATTTTCTGGTCTTCCAAAGAGACTATACGGCATATGGGTATGTGGCTATGTTTTTGGAGACTATTCCGCTTTTCAGTTTTTTCTTCATGTTCACCAACAATATAGGTATGGCGTTGTGGACGGCTGATAACAAGGGAAGGCTTTTGGCAGCCAAAAGTGTTCCCTGTGATTAGTCGAGTATAGTATGTATAACAAATGCAAAGATATGTCTTTACAGCCAATTTTTGTTAGTAGAGGTACACATTGTCGACGCAGCCAAATCCAGCTGCGACTCCACCCTCATCACTGGAGCTGAATTTGGACCTCAACAAGAAGCCGGCATTGTCGTTGAACAAAGTCTCGCCAGTATCCTCATTGAAGAGGATGTTACCAAAAACTCCAAGCTCAGATATTATGTCCTGCTCAAAAATCTCACTGTTGCGCAAGATATTGTTGCTGTGGGTAGGAGGATGGATGAGTTCCATTAGAATATAGGCCCCCCAATCCTTTTTATCCAAAGACTTGAGAAAAGCCGGGATGTTTTCCTTGTAGATGTTGTTTCCACCCCCCTCACGCTGTGGTTTCAAGACAAAGTTTTGGGGTGACTCAAGTGCTAGTTTTCTCGCTTGCTGACCAGCCTCAGATTCGTCGAGTGGGTATATTTTAACGAATGTAGAAATCACAGACTCAAGCAACTCTGAACTGCTTTCTGGTAAGAACTTCTTCAAAAATTCCGGTTCTGTCAAGACCTGCTGGACTTTCTTGGCTCCAGATAACTGGGTCAAAAGAGAAGGACATTTGATGGCCTTGGTGGATTCGAGAATGAGTCTCGCTTTCCATGTGAGCTCAGGGTTCATCTCATAGTCCAGAGGACTGTAGCCAGAGCGAAAGTAAACTATGGCCACCTCATCCATGGTGGATTTGATGTACAACTTGCCTTGGTTGATGGTGGTATGTTCCTCGATTTGCTCCAAAGTAAGTCTATAAGACTTTAACTTATACTTTTCCAAAAGCTCATACTCCACTATTCTCTGGTCAAAACAGTTTCTTTCATTTGGCTGCACAACAAAGAGAATGACGGAGTTTTTCGTGTCCAATTTCTCATTATATTGCACACTAGCCTTGTACAAGCCATTAGCGATATCCTGAGCCGAGGTCGAGATGGGAAGCTCTTCTTCTGTGTAGTATCTGTTTGAGTAGTCGTTGTCGTAACTGCCACTCTCGTTAAGATATGTATGAGCCTTGGCTACCTTAGTAGATAAGCCACCAAAGGACACCAGGACTGTATTAAACTCAATCTGCTTGATTTCATGGGCCACCTCATCATGCATGTAGTCAGAGCGGAATACTCCCAACGTCAATGGCTGGGGAATCAGTCCGCCGTTGGCCTTTAATGCCTCCAAATACGTCTCGTAAAGCTTACCAGTGAACTCCCGGTCGAACCCAGCCAATACTTGGATGTTTTGTAAGAGCCATGTCTTTTGGAAAGATACAACATTGGCATACAAGGAATTGAATGATTTCTGCACGTCTATAGCCCGCTGGAACAAGTCCTTGGGGAAAGGTGTTGGATACAATGTAATGGGTGCATTGTTGGCCGAGTGGGGAACAAATCCGGGAGGGTACATGACCAAGCCATTGGCCAAGCTCCACTGGAGAAGCCTTTCCACCAACTCGGCTCTGTTTTCAATGGATAATTTGGGGAAGTCTTTTGGTGGCATGGTGTTCAGTTCTAGTGGTGAGCGAGTTTAGATAACGGTGCATGCATGAGTGCGCTCAATCAGTGCTTAATAATCGTAGATGATGCGACCTGGGGCGGCATGGGTGCACTCGCCTCCAATTCGCAGCTAACATCAGTTCATGCTCAATTCACACTCCAACACCAATACACACTTACTTATCTGATTCAAGAAGAGTGATTAAATTCACAAATAATTCCTAGCCCTATGAAAATCAATGTCAGGTCTTTAAAATTTTTGATCTTTGGTGGACTATTACTTGTAGCTAATGGGGAGAGCCACACTTTCCCCACGCAGTCAGTCACGAAGTCTTAATAAAACTGAATAGATGTGACCTTCCCAAAAAAAAGATGAAAAAGAAGTGTTTTTTCACAGAATGTGCTTACTTGGGGTAGTACATGGATCTGAAGCACCAATCGGGTTAGCTAATGGTTAGATGGATAATGCTTGGATCTATTATGGTTGGTATTAGTGAGTACATACAGTTCCAGCAACGCGCCTGTATATGTATATGTATGAATAGCCGCAAAAACAAGATTAAGTTCCCACAATAAACCTTTCACTATTAATTGCCTTCTGATGTATAAATCCATACATTGAGTGGTTGATCACGAGAATATCTGTTCGAATTGGTTTTCCTGCATATAAATCCAAACCCCCATCATCCTGTTGACTATTTTCTGATGCACACAGCCCAATACGCGTTTGAGAAACCCGAGTTCACCTTTCCAGAATGAAAAGAATATCTTATTTAAGTTGACAGAATAAATCTATAATTTAAGAGTGTATCCTGTGCGCACGTGATGATGTGACTGTTTTCCACATATGCAGAGACTACGCAGTGCGAAAAAAAGTCTTGATGAATTTTACTCGCTCGAAGAATTTCTATTTTAACTAAACCAAAAAGTATGTTAGCATCCGTGACAATGTCCGTGACAACGTAATGTGGATAGACTGAAAATATGGATATTGCAATCCCGTGAACTGCTGCTTTTCAAACATACATATGAGCCCATTTCCATCTCTTCAGAGAATCCACATCGAATATCTATGGACCAAAGAACCATGGAAATTAAGTCATGGCACCTCTATAAGCACATACTAACAACCCAGTGAAATACTTAGCTGCTTACTTATTGTTGGTTAACGCCGGTAACACCTCCCCATCTGCCGCTGATGTCAAGAAAGTCTTGGAGTCCGTCTCTATTGAGGTCGAGGACGACAAGGTCGAGAAGTTGTTGGCCGAGGTCGAGGGTAAGAACGTCGAGGAATTGATTGCTGAGGGTAACGAGAAGTTGTCCTCTGTCCCAACCGGTGGTGCTGCTGCTGCTTCTGGTGCTGCCGCTGGTGGTGCTGCTGAGGAGGCTGCTGAGGAGAAGGAGGAGGAAGCCGCTGAGGAGTCCGACGACGACATGGGCTTCGGTTTGTTCGACTAAGCATACACTCGCCTATAAATATTAATGAGAACTTTCCAACTGAATAGATTGTAGATTTATGTGCTTATTCTAGAGCTCGTCGCCCATTTTCCTTTCGGCGTTGGGATTGCCAAACACCGCATGCCTGGCTGACTTGAGGAAAGAATCAAAATCAGAGTCAGCGCCCGAGTATAAGAGACTCTTCTTTTTAAGCCCTGTCCGTCTCTCCTCCACCTCTTTGCTCAACCACTCTAAGAACTCGTGGGTAGCAGCTAGCTTGTCCGTTTTGTGGAGTTGCACCAATGACTCTACCACATTCTTGAATTGTTCCTCCGATCTGCTCTGTTCTTTTACGAGAAACAGCTGCAAATATCTCGACATCCTGTCTGTAGCTTGCTTGACATCGCCGAATGTCTCTTGATCAAAGTCTGGAATCTGGAGGTCCTCTAGCATTTGAACCAACCGCTCTTGTGCCTGATTACCGAGTCGAGGAAAAGCAGAAATGAGTTTTTGAAACCCTGAAGAAGTCGATTCCTCGTCCACGTTGAAGTTTACCTTCGCGTACTCTGGATACGATGATAATGCCTGAACAACCCCCAACACCCGCTTGTGGATCGTGTCAGAAAGAGAAGAGTCGTTCAAGAGATCGTAGAGCTCGTCAACGAACATCAGTGGCTGCTGCAGAAGGAAGTTCTCCAACGACTGCTCGTTGTTGCGCAATGACGAGCCCATGACTCTGAAGATCTTTTCAACCAATTCAGGACTCTCGTTCTTAACTAGAACAACAGCCTGTTTCATTGAGTTGAAAATATCACTATCTTTAGTGAGCTCTGCGCCGAACTCGACATCATGGCTCAAATCAATAAGGGTTTCAAGGGCCTCACCCAAACGTGAAACGTCCCGTTCTTCATTGAAGCTGAGAATCTCTTTAACAGATGAAGAAAAGCTCAGTAGTTCGCCTGCATCAACCTTGGACTTCTTGAGCGGCTTATTATTCACTTTCTTCTTGGGGCTTTCCTTCTCCACGGGATCCTCTTTGGTCTCTTCTTGAGGAACAACCACAGCCACGTTGTTCACATTCTCGTCTTCATCATCATCCAGCATAAATTTAGCCTCCTGCTTGCCAGTTTCAAGATTAAGCCTAACATGCAACCCTGGTGGAATGGTCTGGCCTTCTTTGACAATCTGCCATTCGTGGGAGGGCTGGAATTTGGTGTCGTAGCAACCGGAACCTTCCTTACAGATCAATTCCGCTTGAGTGAGGAGAATTAAACCTGCACCTGCTATGCATGTCAGTAGTTTCATGATGGTGAAGTGGACAATTGGACAATTGTGTAGAGGAGATGTGCTGTACTGATTAGGTGTTAATTACTCTGTATGCGTGTATATACACCGGTTGCGCTCTGGAAATCGCACCTCACCATTTGGAATGGACCGTCCACATTCACTGTCTCTTCATGCTTACCACTTCTCCTCCGGGTTGTTCTTGAAACTAATGTAGTCCAGGTATTTGAATATACTGATCTCGGTTTCATTTTCGATTCCGAGCTCCCATAAGCTTTTGTCAGGGTTCACGGCGTTGGCTTCTTCTCCGCAGAAAATAATGTCTTGTTCATCGTTGCCGAAGTTGATCACCAAGTTCATAGACTTGGTGCCATGTGCATGGGTGTATACTTTCAAACAGTTGTAGTCAACATTGCGGTACGGTCTGTAAGCACCCGTGGTGTTAATGGTGGTTTTTATCTGCTCGAGTAAAGCTGCGGGCGTGGTCTTTTTTAAGTCAATGGAGTGTACAATGTGGTTTTTAACATTTCTGTATGGGAAGGACTTGATGATTCTTATTGTGATCAACGCATCCGTTGCTGGCCGCACATTTGAGGTCAAAGGCTCCTGGTCGTTCATTGAAATCTCGTTGCTGCTTGTACGGTTATGACCTTACTCGGGAGATGAGATATCTTCCTGGTGTACGGGTGTTTGAGACCGGCTCAAATCGAAAATCCAGATTCCAAGCGACCTAAAAACAGGCTAAGGTCATAGATCTTATTGAAATTTCCCGACAACTTATGCTCCAAGCTTTTCAGTGCCTCCTCAAACAAGACACAAGAATCGATGCTGCCACTCGAATCATCAGAAAAGGTTTCGCTTTCGGTTCGGCTCAATATTGTGCGTGCAGGAATTAGACGAATAATCTCGTGCAACTCTGGGCCATCAAACTCGCTAGGCAGCATGATCGGCCTCAAGAGTTTTTTGAGATCCGTGTAGGTCAAATTTTGTTGATTGTTGTTCTTTGACACTCTGTCACGGAATCGTAAATATTTTCCGGTAGGCTGCAAAATCAGGCCGCCCTCACTTACTTTGGCATCAGTCACAAGCTTCAAATTGGATTTCTCCTGTAACAACTCTTTGGCAGCCATAATAGAGTTCTGAAGACTTTTTATGGCTTCAAGTCCAAGGATAAATTCGGATGGATCAGAGGTATCGTTCGAATTTCTGTGAGATTGCAAAATGTTGTCAAGGTTACCCAGTTTTGCTTCAGACAAAACTGTCATGACAGTTAGGAGATTAGTCCTCAAGGTATTTTCAACCACATGCAACTCCTGGCACTTGCTGAGTAATGTACCGAGTTGAAGCAGCTTCAACGGCTCGTATTTGCAATTTAAGCCACTTGACACGAGCTCAGAGTTGATCTGATCGTAGATGCCCTTCAATTCTGGGAAGTCACGTATCATTGAAGGCAGGACCTCGGTTCTAAAAACTTCATACATCTTTAATGATTTTTCAATGCAATCAAGATGAGCTCTCATGACCTCATACTTGTGTCCACTGCCCACTTGTTCAGAAGAGTCCTTACAATCTGATTCCTCGCAACAAGCTTTCATCTGAGAAGCCAAATTGATAGAAGGCTCGAGATCTTTCCAATTGTCGTTGATTTTCCGGAATCTATTCAAGTTGGCGGTCATTTGGTTCAATAGCCGTAGAGATCTGGTATCATATTTGTTCTTCAATTTCTTAGCTTGCAAGATCATGGAAAAAAACGAATCTGCTTGAGGTTTTTCTGCTTCGTCTTGATCCTGCTCCAAGCTGACGGTATCCGTTATCAATTCTTGGGGCTCAACCACAAAGTGCATGTACCACTGGAGCACATACAACAAGATGGATTTCTCATCGGGGACAAGAACATTGAAGTCGTCTGCTAAGGCCAAATCCTCAATACCAAAATGGGATTTTGCCTCAGAGATGATATGCAGTAAGTTTGCAAGCGGCTTGCGCTGTGTGAAGTCCCGATAATCAATGATACCGGGAGAATAGTGGTCAAATATTGAGGCAAACATCAAATCTGGGCGCTTGTCTTTTTGCAACGACCAGTCGATGTTGAAATTCAGGATCTCGTCCAAGGCATGGTGCTTCATGCGATCATTAAGCCAATGGAGCAAAATGGATTTGATTTCGCTGAAAGACTTGCTTTCCGACTTCAGCGATAGCAGGCTGGAGGTTGCAAAGACGAACAAAGTCCATATCAAGCCCAAAATCAATTTGAGGTTTCCTCCAACTATATCTTCGGCACTTATGTTGCATGTGTTGACTTGCAACACTAGGCGGCAATACTGCAAAGCGTCGTCGATATTCTCCATTTTCTGAAGAGCAAACTTGGGTTTCTTGTACACTGGAGTTAACGAAGGCTTATTCTCGGAGACTATGGCGTTGATTAAGTCAATAAGCACCAAGCCATCTCCTAGACCGGTCCGAAGGTCATCCACTTTTTGGGGGATCTTGGAGTTGACCCACCCCGTCATCGCTCTCGTCTGAGACTTGACCCAGGCTTCTTGTGTCATGTGGTATAGTAACGAGTGGAGGGTTGCGGTGCAAAGAGGACCGAATTAGTAGGCAACTGATAAGGAAGAAACAAGGCTTATGAGGTATGCGTTACGCAGTAGCGATTTATATTAGTATTGATGAAAAGAGTACTTGTCGAAAGACATGTGGTACAAAGAAATGATAATGGCGGGTCGGGGAGGGTTTAAGAAGTTATTCTGTGTCACGTCTGAGGCCAGACTTATGCATCTCTAGACGCGCCCACGCCGGCTAATCCGTGTACGATTGTTGAGCTGCACAGTGAGCGTGAGGTCGATCATATCTTCCAAACTCAGGCATAAGAGCGCGAATATAAAAGAGATTCGAGCCCTGACGGTCCACTTTAATGGCTAAGCTTGGTCTGTTTAAGGGTCCTGAGGCCTTGAAAAAAAAAACCAGGGAAAGATTCCCGTCAAAGGTGAAATTGCTCGACCGCGTCAAGTGTTGTTAGCTAGCAGGGGTTTTTTCCAACTGGGAGAACAAGTGCACCGAAGACAATAGAGATCGATCGAGGCGACGGCTGGTTCCTGTAGCTAAAAAGGGCGGGCGTTTCATATACGATCACATTATTTTTTCTTAGATGATTTGCAGTGAAATTGGGCCTTCTGGCGCACGCATTCGGCTGCACTGCTCTCTTAAGGACACTCCTTCATTGGCACTTCCCTCACACAATCTGAAACACTGACACACACTCTCTCTCTGTCTCTCTCTGTCTCTTTCTTTCTCTCTCTGACACTCTCTGAATCTACGCCACGTCTACTTGGTTCAAATAAATCATGTTCGAATTAAAAGAGTTACTGCTTAGCAGATTTAGTAACTTTTGATTGAGCTGAAAGTAGCGGTGTGTTAAACTGCAGTGTTACTTCCAGCAACATGATATTGTTGCAGAGGACCTCGCATCGTATTCTATATCATTCCTGCCTCAAGATGGATCCCGAACGTACAGTCGCAACAGACCTCTTATTAATTTTGCGGTTTGACCAAATATTAAGCAAGTTCACGCTGTCGATATTATATGGAGAAAAATGGGTGTGAGATGGCTTCCTTGGCCGTGGGTCTCAACTGATGGTCGTAGGTCAAGAGCTTGTCAATCAAGTCAATGACCTCATTCAGCACCAAGTGCTTGTTGTCTTTGTTGACAAATGAGGACCATGGCTTGCGGGGGTAATTACCCAAAATCGAGTCATACTCACTGCTTAACTTGATCCTGTACTTGTTGACGTATGCCATCAAGTCTTTGGTACCCAACACCTTAGCAATCTGCACCAACTGGTCGTTGTTCGAGTCACCCCTGAAAAAGGGTTCTTTTTTGAAAATGATGGCGGCAAGCATGCATCCCACCGACCACAAGTCGAGAGAGTAATCGTACTGTTGTAGATTGATCAAGAGCTCGGGGCCTTTGTGGTATCTCGATGCAACACGGACATTGAAGTCCATTCCAGGATGATAGAACTCCGCCAATCCCCAATCAATAAGACGCAACTTTTTGCTTTGGGGGTCGATCATGATATTTTGAGGCTTCACGTCTCTATGCATGATGCCCATGGAGTGGGAGAAGTCCAACGCGATGAGAAGCTGCGTGAAGTAGAACTGTATGTCTGGAATAGTAAACTTGGAGTACAAGAGCCTGAAGTCGACGTTCTTGACCCGTTCAAAGATCAATGCGGGGATCTTGGAGTTGGCGTCTCTGACAATGTCCAACAAGGCGATGACATTGGGGCCGCCGGTTATATTTTTCAAAATTTTGACCTCCCTAAAGATCTTCTTAATTTTCACTGGCTTCAACACCTTAATCACGCACGCCTCCTGGTTCAATATGTTGATGCCCTCAAAAACCTCGGAGTACTTGCCACGGCCCACCTTACTGATAATCTCATAGTTGCGGATGGAGCCCCATTTTATGGTGTGCGCTTCATAGTCCCAGTATTCTTGTGGTTTCTTCTTGTTCACGTCCGCATACACTCTGGCCACGGAGTAGACATTGGAGCTGGTGTTCATGATGCCTTGTGTAGCTTGTTATTGCTTCTTTAAAATTTTGATTTTGATACATCGCACTATCAATATCTCGCCCGCGCACGAACATATCAAGATGAGATAGGCCGTAGTCGGGCCTGATTTTTGCTGAAAAAAAAATTGGGCTCAGATTTTGTTTTGCTGGGGCTTAACTTCTGATTGCAAATACTCTACGTGGAATTTGGACATGTAGACTCCAGAGAAGGAAATATAGGACACTGGTTTTTCGCAGTCTAATAGCTGGCTGTGTATAGCTAAGGTACCACACAGATCTTCACAAGGCCAGAGATGTTCTATGCGTTTCGAGATTTCGTAAAAGTATAGATCCGGCGTTTTTCTGTGCAAGGGGGGAGTTTGGGGCTAGAATCTTGTGTTTTCAATTTTTCCATGCCCTATATGTAAACTATAATGTGGTGATCTACGCTGATGGGATTTACATTAATCGCACACAATTGCTGATATCTGGCAAATCCCAACCTGCACCTTTTCTGTAAAGAATATAATGTGTCCAAAATCAGACAGGACTCCTATTGTATTTAAAAGGGTAAGAATAGGAAATTTTGGTATCCCTTACTAATAAAACTTACCAGTAATTTATAGGTTACATAATTTATATAATCTCATACTTGGTTCTCGGCCAAACATACTCTGTTTCTTAAGGCACACACTTCAGTACTTGGACTCGTAGACTCATGAATCCCATAAGAATTGAAATCCATCATAGAAAATAAAGAAAAAAAAGAAACAGAGAAAAAGAGACAGGACCATATAAAAGACTATGAGTTTAAACAAATCGTTTCTTTTTTTTTTGTAGCTGGGTATTGTAGGTGCTTGTTTCTCGAGGTCCATCTATAAATTTGCTTGTCCTGCATTGAGAGCATGAACCAGGTCTCACAGAGAAACTACTGCATCTGTTGTGGCACACTCACATGTCAATGGGTTGTAATCCACCTCTCCGACATCTATAACCCTTCCCCTGCATAACCAGAGCACCCCAAAATGCTCAAGTCCACCGTGACCCTAGATATAGGATCCAGTGTTCTTCAGGATATCCAGATATGGAACGATAGCCTGTCATACCGAGAACACAAGAAGCTACTGCTAACCTATAGATGTCACGTCAAGTACCGACGAATCCCATTGTTTCTAGTCTATAATGGTGCCTCGGAAGTCTACACAGAAGATGCCCAAACAGAGGGTTTTTTCTTCAATACACTCATCTCGGCAGACTCCGAATGTGGAGTTCTCGCCAAGATCATAAGCAATGATCCCAAGAACGATAAGCAGGACTCATACGTGGTATTTTTCACGGGTCTCGACCAACACAGTATCAAGTGTGTTTTCATTGATATGTTCCTTCTACAGCATGCCCAGAAGTTGCAACAGAGCCTTGATTTATCTACGTCGGAAGATGTGCTCTACCCATTGAAAATGGACTTGAGCGAGGCAGTCAGATCCGATACCAGTGTCTTCGACCGTGTGTTGGAAAGCAAATCCAGCAAGAAGTCCTTCACCGTGTCCAACCCAGAATTACAGAACCGGAACACGGCATCGGAGTTAACATCCAACCAACAAATTGCACAGACAGCCAATAAAGTTATACTTTCGGGGCTCCGGCTCCGAGGCTTGAGTTCTAGTAACTCTTCAAGTCTCAACGAGAAGTATGCAGTGCGAGAGATCTTCCAGATGACGAAGCAGTCCACGATGTTTGCGCTACGAAAGTTTAACTACGACTTTAATGGATCGCAGGGCCAAAAACCAACCTTGGAGGCAATCCAGGATATTGTGGAGTCCTTGTTACAGACTTTTGTTGATATAGAAACAGTGACGTTCAAAAAGCATGATTAGCATCATTATTCATTGACTTCCGGTCACGTATATACAAAATAGATCTAGATCTAGCCAAAACTAGGCCTTGAAACTCGAGAAATCAACGATATTGCTCTGGGAGAAATCCGAGAAGCGTTTGGTCGATGCGGTCTCCAACAGCTCCTCAAGAGCAGACTTCTTGGACTTGGTCTTTTGTGCGCTCAGATTGCCCACGAAGTCCAACAACAACGAACGGTCCTTCAACAAGTATCCGCACTTGGCTGGGTTAGAGTAGTAGCCAATATCTCTCTGGTGCAACGGACGTGCTTGTAAGGGCACATACCCTTTTCTCAAGAGGAACCGGTCAGGATTGACGTGTGCCTCCAAGCCCAACTTGGTGTGGTAGACGCTGGTGTACTCATTACCGGTATTTCTGACGGCTTCGATGGCAGACTCAGAAGCCTTGGATGCCTCCACACTTAAGGGAACACTGTACTTATGCTTTCCACCACCCAACAACTTGACACCATCCCTCAATCTTCCTGTGATCAAGCCACACTTCTTCATCACACGGATGTTGAGAGTTTCACCTTTTTCTAGAGGGATTCTGCCCTGGGTCCAAAACTCTTGAACACGGTCCAAATTAAGCTCATTGTAGATCTTCTTGTGCGGTCTCTTGAACCCAGTGATGGGGAAAAGCTTGTAGTATGGAGTTTGACCACCCTCGAGCCAGTGGGGAACTTTTCCACGGGCTTTCTGACCTTTCTGGCCTCGACCGGACTTTTGACCTTTGCTGGCTGGTCCTCTACCCAATCTTTTATATGCTTTCACGGCACCATCTGCTGCACTCAACAGGCCGAGGTAGGAGGTGTTTCTAGAGATGAGCTTTGGGATAAAGCTCTTGGGGAGGAGACTGGATGAAACTCCTAAGAGGGACTTTGCTACGCCGAACATGGTGTAGATTGCAGACGCTTCAGATTGAACTGAGGATTTTCGCTTCGTGAAAATATTATAGGGCGTGCGAAACCCAAAACCATGAAGTTGCAGATACAGTGTTTTTCAAAACTATTCAAATCAGCGCGACAAAACTATTCAAACCAGTGCGACAAAATGTTTCGTACCCCTTCGCACAT
>NKZI01001576.1:0-17271 GCA_002370645.1 Metschnikowia sp. 00-154.1 | reverse complement strand
TTACATGCAGTCACCTGGAACATGCAGTACATCAGAGATGTACTGATTCCTCATGTTCCAACAGTTTGAACCATTTTGTCGCGCTGGTTTGAACCATTTTGTCGCGCTGGTTTGAATAGTTTTGAAAAACACTGTATATGCTCCATCTCTCTCCAACACCAAAACTCTTACCGACATTGTCTTCTCCTAAGACAATGACCAGAATTAGACTAACGCTAGACGAGAGCCCAGAGAGGCTTTGCTCCTGCTTTTTCGCCTCTCTTCAACAATACCCACCATTGTTTCATCTGTATGCAGTCACATGAACATGCAGTACCCACAGATGGTGTACTGATCCCTCAAGTTCAACATGTAGTACTACTAATCATGCAATACTAATCCATGTTATGAACAGTACTGTAGATTGCGACGTGACTTGGTATGATTTAGGGTGAACATCACTGCATATAATGGAGTATAAGTATTTATCAGTCGAACTACTTAGATGAGTATCTATGGAGGACTATTCTGGTTCTGACTACATTGTAATGGAGAAATCGTATAATGTTTAATGTAAGGAGTGTTTGGTACAAGTCTAGAATGAATGGCTGTTTAGTATTAAAGTAGCTTCTGAGCACTGGTGAATTTGTAGTGGTGAATCTGTAGTGGTGAATCTGTAGTGGTGGATCTGTAGTGGTGAATCTGTAGTGGTGGATCTGTAGTGGTGAATCTGTAGTGGTGGATCTGTAGTGGTGAATTTGTAGTGGTTGAATAGTTATTTGGAGTAGTAGATCAGAGTAGTATTAGTAGGGGAAGGAATCACTCACGAGTAGACTCATTTCCCTTCCCATTCTCCTGACTCGTATCATTATCTTGGCTCCTGCCACTTCCACTTTCCTGAATCTCCTGAATCTCCTGACTCCTACCACTCTCAACTCCCTTATCGTCATCATCGTCTGCAATCTGGAATGCATCGCTTTCGTAGTCCGGTGCATTCTCATAGTCTGGCAACGAGGCATCGTTGAAGTCATCAAAAAGTGCTTGGCGTTCGCTTTGCTCATTGGAAGGCAGTTGCAACTCAAACGACTGCTCGTCATCAGAATCGGAATAGTCCTCGTTGGGAATAATGTCAAACTCAAAGTCGCCTCTTCTGCGCCGGGAACTGCTGCGGTCACTCTGCCACCGCGCCACGTAGACGAATACTATAAACGCCAAGGCTATAGTGAACACGAAAACGTATCTCCACGAATGATCATTGACCACCACTTCATGTATGCCATCTCCTCCTTTCTCGGGCTCTGTTTCTGCTTCTGATGAACCGTTTTCAACGGCTCCTTTTTCGGTAGAAGGTGTGGCTGTCTCCATACTCTCCGTCTCACTTCCTGTTTCTAATACTGCCTCTGTAGCTGTGCCTGTTTTAGATGCAGTTTCAGAGGCAATTTCAGATGCTGTAACTTCTTTCTCAGAATCGATTCTCTCACGACGGATCTTGGCGTAGTCCTTATCCAAGTCATAAACCTCGGCCTTATCCTCGTCCTTGCACTCACCAAACAACCGGATCTGCCAATCCTCCAAAGTGATGGTATTTCCAGCCGCACTCTTGACCTCCAATGTCCACTTGCCCACTGCCTTTTCGCCCCAGTGCGCCACCGACATAAACGTCCAGTCCTTGAGCCCTGAAGACACCCGGTCCAACTCACGGTACCAAGCGAGCTTACTGACAAGCCCAAAGGGGGAAACGAGCCGCACGTCAAGCTTACCCCTGTTGAGTGACTTGATGTTGACCTTGACAGTCACGTGCTCCAATCGGTCCATGTTCATCACCTCTAGGTCTTTTTCGGAAACTGTATAAGTGCTGCGGACGGTTTCGGACTCGGAGGTATCGGGTGCCACCACTTTCTGGCCCACATGCACCACGTCTCCGTAATTCCAAGCCTGCGGCTTGACATTCTTCCACTCCTTGGCCTTGGCCACCAAAGCTGTGGCGTCGATCTTGCCAAACCCGTATTTGTGCAGGTACTTTTTTCCTAAAGCGGTTTCCTGGTATTCCCCGTCGTTTTCATTGACCGGAATTGCTGCATGAAGCGAAATGTACTGCACATCCCGCCACGTCAAGTCGCCATTGGCCAGAAGCACCAAGGCATACACTCCTGCAGCCAATGGAGCTGCAGCAGAAGTGCCTCCATGCGCCGCCAGGCACTTTGCATGGATATCCGTGGTATGTATATGTTCGCCGGACCCGGAACTGTATGTAACCACCATGACTGCAGAACAGGCTTCTGAATATGAAGGGTGTAACCCTTTATGGTCGATAGCACCCACGGTAATGGAGTAGATGGAGTTTGTATAGCCATCGAAATTACACTGGTCATTAAAGCGTCCTCCGTTTCCACTGGCGAAAACGTACAATGCTCCTTTCTTATCTCTTCCATCCTGCACAGCACGGATCATGGCCTTTTTGACCACTATATCTGGCGCTGCCAATGTACGTCCATTATCCGTAGGACCCCACAGACACAGGTAAATGTCATTGTGCTCAAGCCCGTACACCATGGCTGCCGCTTCGTCCTCGGAGGTGATTGGCCCCGAAAGAATCCGGATTCCCGCCACTTTGGCCTCGTACGCCACTCCAATGCCACACACATCGTTTTTAACCGCCGCCACTTCTCCTGCACACCGCGTGCCATGATAATCATCAAAGAGAAGCGGTTTAGGGAGCGCATGGTTCTCGTTAAAGTCCCACGAACCCTTGCGGTTGAAATTGGCCTTCAAGTCCTCTGATTCGTAATCGAGCCCATCATCCACAATTGCCACCAGTATACCTTTACCTTTGATGCCATCAAACCATAAGGGCTTGACATTGACGTCGTGGCTGGGGTACTGCAGGTTGATGAGGTGCCATTGCTCGAGGAAAAGAGGGTCTTCGATTTGAAGCTTGTCAGCTGCTTCTTTTTGACCTTCCTGCAGAGAGTCCACGATCTTCAACCTCTTCAGAAGTTTTTGTTCTTCCTCCACATCCTGCACATAGATAGGAAGGCGCTTTTTTAGGCGTTTTTCCGGGAGCATATGAATGGACTTGACGCCTGGAGCATTAATCAAGGCATCATATTGAGTCTCGTGACCATCTCTCCGCATCAAATTCTCTGGGTTCGAATTATAATTGCCCAAAAAGGGATAGTCTTCCCGAGCCTTTGAGAACACAAAGTGGTCGTCTAACGCACGTGCAGGATGTTCGAATGTGAACACGTGTTGGTAAGTATTGATGAAGTCATGTAGGAGAGAGGTGTTTTGCAGCGTATCCACCTCCACAAGGAAGTAATCTTTGTTGGCGTAGTCCCGTTTGGGGATAGCCACAGCCACCACCGAGAGGAAGAGGAGCAGAACGAGTTTCATGGATGCAAAGTGAAACATAAATCTAGGGAGCCCAGCACTGAAACGAGGATGAAACAGGGCTGAAACAGGGTTGAAACAAGGCTGAAACTTGCGTGAGGAACTAGCAAGTTGTTCTGTATTTGTAGTCCACCAAAGGTACACTTGGCTTAGGGTATGCTTGATCCACCTAGAGCTTAGCGTAACAGACTTGTTTCACAGTCGAAAAGGACAGGTTGCAGGACAGACACCGCACTGAAACAAATGTTTTTGGGTACAAGGGCCTGCTTGGCAATTAGTGTGGCGGCAACAATGATGGAGCTGCCGTATATAGAGTCTGACGTGGTTTCTGGAGGTGGAGTGTAATAGCGAGCGACGTTTTCATCAGTTTCAGGCCTGCACACAGAATCGCGGCCGGGCCCTCGCCCGCGTCCTACCGGTTTGCGCTTACCCTCGGCGGGGAACTTCCATACATGCGAGAACAGATAAAGTTGCCTTCCTCTCCATGCGCTGTCATTACACTGCATCCATACAAGAAACCAGCATCCCAAACTTACGTATACTGTACTGTATATTACTGTATACCGCATATAACATAGTGTAGTGTAGTGTAGTGTAGTGTAGTGTAGTGTAGTGTAGTGTAGTGTAGTGTAGTGTAGTGTATATAGTGTACGTACCACCATAATACTTGAGTTGTTGCATGTACATGCTTGAGGTTGCATGGAGAGACGAATTCAGGGTTCTCGACTGATGCTAGGGTTTTTGGATGTGACGCCTCGAAAAACTTGCTCGAAGCCTATTGGTTAACCGCCTCGGAAGTCTATGCCGGAAGAAGAAACTTAACAAGTGGTGGCTTGAGAAATATTGGAATGTACTGCATATAAGACATTCTCGGGATAAGGGATCAACATTCAAACAATAATGAGAAAAAATAAAGATTAAGCCTTTTAATGAGATCGTGTCATTACAGCAACATAAAAGTTATGCCATAGTCATTTTTTCAGGTTTCAAGAGTGTTTCAGGTGTGTTTCAGGATTGTTTCGGGTTTGTTTCAGGATTGTTTCATGTGTTTCAAGCGTTTCAAAAGAGTTTCAAGAGAGTTTCAAGAGAGTTAAACGTATTTCGGTTTAGTTTCGAATGAGTCTCAAGTGCTCTAAATCTTTTGCAAGCATATTTCAAGTTTGTTTCAGGTGTTTTGAGCGTTTCAAGTGAGTTTCATGCGAGTTTCAAATGCTCTGAAACTTTTTAAGTGTTGAAGTGTTCTTCCAATTATCTCCAAATGAGTTCCAAGAGCTCTAAGTGTTTCAGAACGTTCGAAGTGTATGTTTATGCTCTGCTCCTGCATATAGACAATAGTTTGACGAAAGAATTCAACCAATCTATAGCCTTTTCCACATATAACTTAAATTCTAATAGCGATCTGTGTGATTTTGCTATGATGAACGTTTCTTTTGTAAGATATCGGAATGCTCTGATGGGTCTAGGCCCTGATTATGTTGGTAGTGCGCGACTCATAAAAGTATGATCCGAACATACTTCTAAATAAAAGAAAAGACTAAAGACTAGATATATGAAGATATCGTGTTAAATATGTGTTTCAGAATAATGTTTGATGTCTGAATTTGCATCTACAATATCAAACAGGGCGCGGGCTCAAAACCACAAATGCGAGTACGGGCTCAAAACCGTTTTTGTAGCCAAGAAAATATAGCTAGATTGCTGAGATGTACGGATTTGGGTCAAGACAATTGCTAAACTTACCCCTTTGTTCAACAATAGATCAATAAGGTGCATGGATGCTACCGCTCGTGCCGAATCGGACGCGCACGCAGCTGCATGCGGCCGTGCTTCAAAAGTGCACCAACTCTCACTGCACCAACTCTCGCTGCACCCACTCTCGCTGCACCTAAAACATCATGAAGCGCCTCTCTTTCTTAGCGCTTGTGACCCTTGCAGTGGCCATGGAGATGGATGACTCGCAGAGAGTCGAGTTCCACCCAATCAATGCCCAATCCAAAACTTTCCACTGGATTTCCACGCTTGCGACACTCTTTATGGTACCATGCGTGGCCTCTGCCCTTGCATTTGCTCAGGTATACCACTTGGCTTCGGTCTTGCATATAGCAGCCTTGTGCTACTCCATATTTGAGTCCCTCTTTCTCGATTTCCCCGATAATACCGATAATCACGAGAACAAAACATCCAAAGGCACGCTGTGGTTCCTAACCTGGCTTCTAGGGGCCACTGTGTTCTTTGGAACGCTTTTAAACGGCTCCAACGTGCTCATTAACCGCTGGAGACGCTCCCAGAACCCCCTGCCCGCTTTTTCCGCTCCTTCAAAGGCCGTGGGACGCATCTACAAGACCTTGGCCTTCGTCACTGCACTTACCGGGTGGGTCCGCGTGTGTTTGGCGCCCGTGGCGCTTTTTGGCTTCTGCTATGGGCGTGCTACGGGACAGTGCATTGCCCACGGCATCATGGGCTCATCGTTTATCCTCTACGGGTTCGTGTTGGCCTGGGTATTAGTTGTGCCATGGATGCGGTCACGTGGTGTCCCACGTGATATGTCACGCGAAAACGGGTCACATGACAAGTCACGTGCCGCATTCAGCCAGGAGTTCTTCGACTCTTCTCTCATGTGTCTCTGGGGCATTGTAAATACATTCACTGAGCACCGCTGGGGAAGAGAGGAATGGTCCCACGGAGACTACCAGCATACGGCCATGGGCATTATATGGTGGTGTGGGGGTCTTTTGGGTATGTGGCTCCTGCACAGAAGAAGCACGAGGAACATCATACCTGCAGTCCTTCTCATATATACAGGTTGGGCCATGTCGGAACACTCCCAGCATTTAGAGCTCTCTACTAAAGTGCATGCAATGTTCGGGCTTACGCTCATGTCCGGTGGCTTGGCGCGTATTATAGAGATATGCTTCGTTCTACGCGATGCACCTGCAGACCTGTATGGAAAGATCTTGGCCTTTCAGCACCTTCCGCCCTTGTGCTTGGTCTTGTCGGGGATAATGTTCATGTCTGCCAATGAGGAGCAGCTCCAGTTGGTGCATGACTTGGGTGCAGACCACCTGTCGTATCTTATGGTGGTGAGCGGGGCTGGTTTCATGATATACTTGTGGATTTTGGTGATGATTGCGCTTTTTTTGCGCTTGGTGGGCTATGACGAGAATGGACCATTGAATTCTTCGGGCTATGAGAATGTGGGTGGCGATGGGGTCACTGAGTTTGAATTGGCGGACTTGAGTGATGACGAGGCTTGAGTGATGACGAGGCTTGAGTGATGACGAGGCTTGAGTTATACATGGAATTGGGAGGAAAAATATGTGCATGGAAAGATGCCCTTCTTTAGATGCACTAGCGGTTACAGTTGTCTTTGTACGCACTAGTGCAAAAAGTAGGTCATCTTTACATGTACTAGTGCATAGAGGTTGTCTTTGTACGCATCACCCTATAGTGGCCTTTTCCATGCATCTGCAATTGTACTAACAGGATTAGTCCAACCCCAAGTTTGTGTTTGCCCTTCTGGACACCCGCAAGTTGTTTTCATCATGAATTCATCTGCCAGCACAGTCCAAACCAGGAAAAAATCCCTTTCGGCGCTAGCTCATGACGTCTCTCGCCTCGAACACTTCTTCAAATCAGACAATATGCTTGTTACAAGGTTCGTACTTCTCCCCAAGGGCCTCTGGACTTCTTTCCGTCCCGCAAAACCGTTATTAACCCAAAGTTACATCGTTTTACGCCACGCCAAGTCCCTTGACGTGGATACAACAACAGCAATTCGCTTGCTATTGTTATATTTCCGCACAATTAGACATACATTGTTTCCTAGAAGCACTTGGGGGACCTTTAAAGAGGTTATCCACCATTTAGACGAGTGGATGGACGAAATCCTCACCCAAAACACCGATTCGGACTTTGTGCTACAGATAGTATAAGAACCTTTGAAAGGTACAGTTAAATAGACTCAATTGAACAATTTCTGTTGATGTTTAGGATATGTAGAAACCCGTGCACCTCACAAGAAACACCCGTGCACCACAATATACCAGCATAAGTCCGGATCACGTGGATTTACCTGGCAAATGCGGTTTTGAGTAGGCAACGGAAAGGTGTGAGAGGTGAGAGGAGTTGAGAGATTACATTTAGGGATTGTAGGAACCGGGGTAGGAACCGGGGGTAAATTCTAGTTTCGAGGGCAGAGTCGGGGGTGGAGTCGGGGGTGGAGTCGAGGGCAGAGTCGAGGTATGAGGGTAAGGTCGAGGGTCATGGGGTGAGGCAGGAATGGGGAAGCGGCGCCGAGAGTGAGCGTATTCCGAGGGCATGAGCCCGGAATTTTCCACAGCTAAGATAATTCGCACCGCCGTTAAGCCTCGGTTGAATGGAGACCTGCACACAAGCAGCACCTTCCCCCCAGACCATTGTTCTTCACCCGGAACAAGTGGCAAACTAAGCTACATGAAGGAAAAGCGTATATTCACAACAACACAAATCGTTTCGCTTTTCCATTTTTTCTGGGCGATCCAGCATTCATTTCGGTATATCGTGCGTCATGCATCAAACCGGGGTTACCCCGGATTTCACAAGCGCACATTGATGGTAAGCCCAAAGCCTCAAAAATAACCGGTTTCTGCCCCAAAAAAAGGTTCTATCAACATTAAGCCCGTAGCTAAAATCTCCTACAATCAAGGATTCCAGCTCTAGGTGGATCTGACGAATCAAAGGGGGAGGCACGCACGGCTGGTGTGTGCAGTCCGCGCATAGGACCGAATAGCCTCGGGGAAAAGGAGCGTGGGATTTCCATGCTCAGACGCAGCGACATTTGTGGGGCAAATATAAATACCTTGCATCCCGCCCGTTTTTTTTACAGCACCCTTTTTAGCCCTTTTTCCTCCCCCCCTAATCGCCTCTCTTTTCTAGCCTTGCTATCACTTTGCTATCATTTGCTATCATTTGCTATAACTTGCTATTATTTGCTATCCTTGCTAGTATTCTAGACTCCTCTAGAATCCACCAAGACCCCGAGTTTTCCTGAGATCAGATTGACACCTCACTGATCTATTGGACCACTCCATTTTTACAGCACGATTTGCAGCACTATTTACAGCACTATTGACAGCACTATTGACAGCACTATTGACAGCACTATTTATAGGACTATTTACAGCACTATTTAACCTAGGACCGAGAACTTCGACTACTAGGACTTCGACTACTAAGATTGACCTGTTAAGAATTTGATATAGAATCAATTGAAGATCGATACAATTTCTGGCTGTCATTTTTTCATTGCTACTAATTTATCGCCAAAACCGCCAAAACCATCAAAACCGCTAACCCCTCAAATGTCGTCAAATACCAAGAAAGGAGGGTCCATCACCGACTTGGTAGCGGGCGGAACCGCCGGGTTATTCGAGGCCTTATGCTGTCATCCCTTGGATACAGTCAAGGTCAGAATGCAGCTATACAAGAAGTCGGGCCAGAAACCGCCCGGATTCGTGCGCACTGGTATCAACATTGTGCAAAAGGAGACATTCTTATCGCTCTACAAAGGGCTTGGAGCGGTGATCTTGGGAATTGTGCCCAAAATGGGAATCCGGTTCCAGTCGTACGAGTTCTACCGCTCGCTTTTGAAGGACGAAAATGGCAACATCTCTACCAAGGCCACCTTCCTTGCTGGTGTGGGTGCAGGAACCACCGAGGCCGTGATGGTGGTCAACCCCATGGAGGTGGTCAAGATCCGGTTGCAGGCGCAACACCACTCCATGGCTGACCCCTTGGATGTGCCCAAATACAGGAACGCCCCACACGCCGCCTACCTCATTGTCAAAGAGGAGGGCTTCAGTACCTTGTACAGAGGAGTGTCCTTGACTGCAGCAAGACAGGCGTCCAACCAGGGTGTCAACTTTACGGTGTACTCCAAGTTGAAGGAGTACTTGCAGGAATACCACAATGTGGAGACGTTGCCTTCGTGGGAAACGTCCTTAATTGGGCTTTTCTCCGGTGCCTTGGGGCCGTTGTCCAATGCTCCTTTGGACACCATCAAAACGCGGTTGCAAAAGACGTCCTATGCCTCCAACGAATCCGGCTGGGTCAGAATCGCCAAGATCGGAAGACAATTGATTCGGGAAGAGGGCATCAACGCCTTGTATAAAGGTATCACCCCCAGAATCATGAGAGTGGCTCCAGGACAGGCTGTGACCTTCACGGTGTACGAGTACATGAAGGGCTTGTTGAACGGTAACACGGCCATTCCTGGTACCAACACCAAACTCAAATAGACCAATAAAGACAGGCAGATGAGCAACTAAGAAGAGCCAACTAGAGGAACCAACTAGAAGAACAACCAACCAAAAAATAAATATTAGGGTGAAGGTATGAAGATAATAGTACACAAGTAAGCCAATATACAGAAAACACCCGTACACCAAATAGCACATGACAATCACGTGATACTATATCACATGACAACCACCGCGGTTCATCTTCACATTGCTAATACTCCTCCATCCCCATGCTTTCCGGAGTACTAAAACGCAATCTCTTACGGAAACCAGTGGTCTCAAGCTTTTCTCGTGGCTTAGGGCTTTCCAATACTCTTTTCAGAACTCGCCAGGCCCGCGAATTGACCCCAGATGAGGTCCGTAAACTCCAGAGCTTGCGGAATAGACATTCGGATCAGCAATCCGGGCAGTTTTACTATGAAAACCAACCTTCTCATGACCCCCAGGCGTTTGCAGGAGAAGCCAGTCAATTCCGGACTGTTTTCGAGGAGGTACCCAACGAGAACGGGCTCATAACCATGGAAGATGGCATTTATGAGCTTCTCCTGGAGCCCACGCTCGTGGTGGAGCGGCAGGTGGAGTTTATGAATGTATTCTTAGGGTTTGAACAGGCCAACCGGTACAAAATCATGAATCTGATGGGGCAACAGGTTGGGTATATGCAGGAAAAAGATTATGGACTTCTCAAGGCGATTGGGCGGCAGTTTTTCCGGCTCCACCGGCCGTTTGACATTGATGTTTTCAACAATTATGGAGACGTGGTGATGACGATCAAACGGCCTTTTTCCTGGATCAATTCCCACATCAAGGCGTATTTGCCGGGGGTGGACGAACACGGGAACTATATGCAGGAGATCCTAGGTGAATCCGTTCAAAGCTGGCATCTTTGGCGGCGGCGGTACAATTTGTTCAAGCTCGAAGACGAAACTACCGAAGAGTATGAGCAGTTTGGCGAAATCGATTCCGGGTTCTTAGCATTTGAGTTCCCCGTCTACAACCAAACTGGTCACGTGATTGGGTCCGTCGACCGGAACTGGGTTGGTCTTGGCCGTGAATTCTTCACCGATACCGGAGTATACATTATCCGCATGGATCCTGCCAGTTTTGAGGGTCTAGGTGACTTGTACCCCCGTGTAGCTGGTCCCTTGACGCTCGACCAACGGGCCATTTTGCTTGCCAACGCAGTGAGTATAGATTTTGACTATTTCTCGAGACATAGTCGGTCCGGTGGGGGTCTTTTCGGCGTAGGAGGATTCGGCAGTTATGAATAGAGAGAAGATGGAAGCGACGACGAAGACTAGAAGGAGAGAAAAGAAAGAGAAGAAGGGGGAAGAAAGAGTCAAGGACGATTGAAAGGAGAGGTTAGAACAGAATAAAAGAGTTTAGAACCATTAGATAAATATCCCCAGGATTTGAAGATGTAAAACCGTCATTGAATCTAACTCAAGTAATGTGAAAGTACTCAAATCTGTAGATCACCACTTCATACCCACCCAAATCCTCATTCAACCCAGATCCTCATTTAAGCCAAATCTTTTCTCCTCTTGATTTCATTTCTGGACTCTATCAATGAGCCTCACGTGCCGATGCACTTCCACGTCCTGCTGACCTCTGCAACAGCGGAGAGTAAGTATGCTTAAGCATGGTCTCCTTCTTTGCATTTTGAACCACATCATGCCATTCTTGATCGGACAGATTCTCGGAAATACCCTTCACAAGCTTGACAATGAGATTGAGGTAGTTGTGACGACGCAACTGGTTGTCACGTGTCCACGTCTCCTGTTTCTCCAGCTCCTGCCGAATGCCCTCGATATCCCCGATCTCCTGTGCATACTTCAACTTATCATTTGTGATTGCAAGAAGAGCAAAGCGGATTTCACTGCCGTATTTGGCAACCCGACGCCCCAAAACCGTAGGTAGCACGTGATAGAAGTCTTCCGGGTTCTCCAACGTGTCGTGCTTAATCGGGTACTCCTTCAACCCGTCCAACTCGTAGATGGTGTTATTGATGGTCACATAGGTGACGAAATGAAACAATCCGTCATCCTTTTCGTTAGGCTCGGGTCGGTTACGGCTGTTGGGCCGCTCAAAGTACTTCGGCGCCGAAAACAGGTTGTGCACCTCCCGCAACTTGTTACTATTGGAAATAGCATCACCACACGTTTCCGAATCGAACCCATTGGCAAAGGAATAGAGATTTTGGAGCTCGTCGCCCACATTGACCTCATCTCTTTTATTCAAAAGACAGTTAATCACCGCTTGAGTAGCACACGCATTCTGCACCGTTTGCCGGGCAAAGAAGATGCCTTTTTCTTGGTACTCACGGTCGTATTCGCCATCTAAAGGGCCACGTGAATATTGGTCAACGGAGCCGTACTTGAAGAGGAAGATGACTGCATGTACGGGAGCTAGTCTCTGTAGGGAGACGGAATCGATGGTATAGAGCTCATGGAATTGGCAATCCTCCACGCCTAGTTTCTGGATGAGTTCTGTGAACACCCCTTCCTCGGAAACAATTGTGTTCCAGCCACCTGTAGAACTCATTTAAATAGTTGAAGCTAGTTTGAAACTGAGCTTAAAGCTGACTAGTTTGAAACTGATCTGAAACTAGTATGTCACTGATCTGAAACTAATCTGAAACAGATTTTAGCCGCCAATTGAGTTTTGTGAGTTTGCGGCTTTGAATTGGATGTGAACTGGCTTTGTAATTAGCCACAGACTTCCTGTATATAGCGTAATATTCAATCACGTGATTTGGTTCTGAAACACACTTGAAAAGTAATTGAAACAGGAACTCGGTTGGAATAAACTGATGGATCTGGAACGGTGTAGCTGTAAATCTTGATAAGCGCGCCCACCAAGTCAGATCCAAACCCGTACACCAGGAAAAGTAATAGAAGCAACCTGCATATAAGAATAAGAGATACGCACGTGATGTGAAACATGTGAGCAGATGCACGTGAGCTCAATTATGGTTGACGCATTTACCACGTCGCTCTAAACTCTCCACTCAGTACACCATGTCGGAAGCAAGCAGTCTCCAGAGATTCACGGGTCTCGCCAAGGATTTCTCCAAGAATAGTCACGAGATCCTCCCCTCTCACTTAAGCAAGTACCAGCACGTGATCACGCTCCTCCTTGCCATTCTCTCCTTTGTCTCCGTATCCCTGGCGCTCCTCAACAAACACACCAGTGCCACCAGGTACTTTGCTAGCGCCATAGTGGCCCTGTTTTCGATTGGCTTGACCAGTGTGTATGCATGCAACTTCTTCGGCGTCTATATATAGTGATTTAACTTTATTGGAGAAACAAAAATCAGACAAGAAATCAGACAAGAAATCAGACAAAACAAAAATCAGAAAAAACAAAAGTCAGAAAAAACAAAAGTCAGAAAAAACAATAAAAAACAAAAGTCAGAAAAAACTGTGATTGGACTGAATTGTGACTGGACTGAATTGTGACATGTGAATGAATTATGGATTTTAAATGAATTATGGATTTTGAATGAATTATGGATTTTGAATGAATTATGGATTTTGAATGAATTATGGATTTTGAATGAATTATGGATTTTGAATGAATTGTGATTGGATTTTCGCAATTATGGCAATAGGTTTGCAATAGGATGCTGTCACTGTTTGGGATACTTCTCAAGTACCATGTTGAAGAAATGCTTTATTGTACATACACCCCAAACAGCTCAATGACAACCCGTACGCAAGTTGTTTGAGGGTAACGATTCAGGCGAGAAGGTGATTTCCTTGATTTCCTTGACCAGAGACATTTCCCCAGAAACCATTCATGCCCAGATTGTCTAGGGTCCCAGTATACATGATGATGATGCGATCATCAAACTCCAACTTTGAATGAATTTTGGATGAATTTTGGATGAATTTTGAATGAAATTGGTGTGAATTTTGAATAAATTTTGGATGAATTTTGGATGAATTTTGGATGAATTTTGAATAAATTTTGGATGAATTTTGGATGAATTTTGGATGAATTTTGAATGAAATTGGTGTGAATAAAGTTGTGGTGAATATAATTTGTGCAATCAATGTGAATGCTGTAAATTTTAGTGGGTAAGAATTTGGTGAGAATTGGTGGGATTAGTGAGACTTGATGAGAATTGGTGAGAACTAATGTGAGGGAAGTGGTCGCAAAGAATGTGAATGGGCATGAGCAGAAGTGAGGAAAGAATGTGTGGAGTGAGTTGCGGGAGGAGAAAGTGAGAATTGAAGTGTGAGAATGAAGGTGAGCAATTGAGGAATGTGAACAGGTGAAGTGAAGTGAAGTGAAGTGAAGTGAAGTGAAGTGAAGTGAAGGTGAACAAATATGAGAGTGAAGGTGAGCAAATATGAGAGTGAAGTGAAGTGAAGGTGAACAAATATGAGAGTGAAGGTGAGCAAATATGAGAGTGAAGGTGAGTGAAGCTTGATAGTCATGTATATTAGGGTGACTTTTCATGCTCAAGGCTATATGGAACATTACTGATTCGATTCGACATATTCCTGCTGCTGAGTATGAAAATGTGCTTTATCCAAGAGCACATAAAGTCGTCCTAAAGAGACCACTAGTGGTACCGAACCAAAGTAACTCACGATATTTTCTCACAATGATCCATCGTTTCTCCAGTTCTGGTTCTGGTTCTGGTTCTATTCTAGTTCCAGTTCCAGTTCTGGTTCCAGTTCCAGTTCTGGTTCTGGTTCTATTCTATTCTAGTTCTGGGTCTGGTTAAGTCCTATGCTACTTCTCTATTGATCTATATCTCTTCCTAATCTAATCATATTCCACTCTCTTCTCCCTCCCACCTCTTGCACCCACCTATTCTTCTTCTTATACCTAGTTCTAGTTCTAAATGTACCTGTTAGATCCACCATAGGTAGTACCCTACTTATTGAGGCATTTTGAGCCTACACTGTCTAATCCTAACAATAGCCACTTCAAGACGCTGCGCCCAACATCATAGGATGTTGGGACGGCGGTCATCGCTATTGTTCTCGTGCTTAGTCGCACGCCCAATCCTCTAAAAGTATTTAAGTACCTCAGATTGCTCCCTAGGAGGAATCATCAGCGAATGAACATAGTAACCAGAGTACCTGACGCAAACCGGAGTATACCACTAAGTCATCTATATTCGTTGATGATTCCCCAATAGGAGGAATCTGGGTTGCATATTATTCAAGAAAGGGGCAAGCTGTTTACGTGGCTGGTAGATGGTTGGTAGAGGCTTATAATACTTCAATAGGTAGGGCACTACATACGGAGGATCTGACACTAGGTACTATAGAAGGTACTCAAGTAGGTACTATAGAAGGTACTAACTAGGTACTATAGAAGGTACTAACTAGGTACTATAGAAGGTACTAACTAGGTACTATATAAGGTACTAACTAGGTACTATATTAATGTTAGATTCTTGTTGTAACGTTTGTACTAAGTTATCTGTATTCGTTGATGACCCCTCCTATGGAGGAATCTGAGTGGCATATATACTAGGTCTTAGAGGGAGGCACGCTGTATAGGTGGCTGGTCGGTGGCTGGTCGGTGGCTGGTCGATGGCTGGCAGGTGGCTAGTAGATATCTGCAGAGAGGCTTAAACATTCCTCAATAGGTAGGCGGCTACCTATGACGAATCTGACATCCCCCAGCCTCGATGCTCATCTATTTGGGCAATGAAAGGCCATGTTTTTGCGCATATGCCTGATAGAGCTGAGGTGCGGTTGATATAAACTCCCAGCTCTCGCTTTGATGATCTCGCCTTGGGGGTGCTCGGTGGTACGTCTGCAACATACCGATAAAAGATAGCCCCGGCTAACTTTTTTATGTCGGAGAATTTCTTCCACTTCAACGAGTTCGGACCCGTCTTTGTACCGTTTGAGTCCGACGTCGGTTGGTAGTGGTGTGAAGTACTATCCCAATTCCAAATGCATTCTATCTCCTCCCTATATCTACTCTCTACTCTACTCTACTCTCTACTCTACTCTCTACTCTACTCTCTACTCTCTACTCTACTCTCTACTCTCTACTCTACTCTCTACTCTACTCTACTCTCTACTCTACTCTCTACTCTACTCTCTACTCTCTACTCTACTCTCTACTCTCTACTCTACTCTCTACTCTCTACTCTACTCTCTACTCTACTCTCTACTCTACTCTACTCTCTACTCTCTACTCTACTCTACTCTCTACTCTACTCTCTACTCTACTCTCTACTCTACTCTCTACTCTACTCTCTACTCTACTCTCTACTCTACTCTCTACTCTACTCTACTCTCTACTCTACTCTCTACTCTCTACTCTACTCTCTACTCTCTACTCTACTCTCTACTCTCTACTCTACTCTACTCTCTACTCTCTACTCTCTACTCTCTACTCTCTACTCTACTCTCTACTCCTCTTTCTATCTCCTGTCTACTTCCACCTCTCCTACTTCATTCCTATTCCTATACCTAATCTAAATCTGAATCTACCTCTTCTCTACCTCTTCGTCTTCTCCTTTCCTGATTCCAGTTCCATTCGAATTCTCTTCCCTACTCCATTTGTATAACGTCTATTCTTAATCTATTCATCATCCTAATCTATTCCTCACCCTCACACTCTTCCTATTTACACTTCTTCTCTCCTTCCCTTCCCTTCCTCTTTGTCTACTAATTCTATGTCTATGTCTATATCTATAGCTGTCTATATCTATAGCTGTCTATATCTATAGCTGTCTATATCTATAGCTGTCTATCTCTATCTCTATCTATCTCTTCTCTTCCCGTCTCCTCCATTGCACCAACCCTCACACCAACCCTCACCTGCCGTCATCTATGTTTCTCACCCTCACCCAAAAACCTCTTTTACATCCGTATCCTCACTCACACCCTCACTCAAAAACCTCTCTTCCACACTTCACACCCTCACTTACACTAAACCTGTATTATACTCACACACCCTCACACACCCTCACACACACTACTTTTTTACCCCATCCATAACCAACAAGCCATAATAAATACCCAAAATACCCAAAGATACTGAAAACACCCAAATGTACCAGTAGAGTGAGTAGACTGGATCAGAAGAAAGACCACCCTCTAGATATTCAGCTTATATGAGTGTATGTTGTATATGAGTGATGGTATTACAATGGAGTGGCGGTAGTGGTAGTGGAAGTGGGATTGGTGTAACGAGTTATAGCCCTCGCTTACCGAGAACAAGCAATAATTGATCATTCCAGAAAAGAAAGGCCAAATCGTATCATAAAGAATAGAGTGTTGCAGTTTCTACCCTTTCCATGCTCCAGTGATGGTCCAGCTCCCACACTACATATAAAATTGTATGGAGAGTTTAGTCAAGTTTCAAAACTTAATAAGATGGGTTTTGAGCCCTGATCCAATTCCCTAGTGTTAATCAATCAATAAATCAGACTAGTCTGACGTCCCCAATGTTTAGTCCAGACCCTGACCAACCAAGAAGTAACAGCAGACCCACCAAATACACCAAATACAGAAGAAACAGGTCTCGTGTAACTCCTCAAGTATATACCTATCTTGAGACTGACTGAGACTGACTGAGACTGACTGAGACTGACTGAGACTGACTGAGACTGACTATGACTGACTATGACTGACTATGA
>NKZI01001573.1:0-42269 GCA_002370645.1 Metschnikowia sp. 00-154.1 | reverse complement strand
GTTTACTTCAGACATAGGCGGAGCCTCAATGTCAGTACAAGGAGATCTGGTGGGTCTGGATCTGGGAGGCATCTTGGTGTGTCTCGTTCCTCAAAGAGAGGAACCGGAGTGGCTTGTATAACTTTTGAGAGAAACGTGGCACCGAAAAACTCTCCACCAGAACAATGGTAAGGATTGTTCTAGAATAGCCGAAAAGGGCCTCTGATTCCCGAATTGTTACAATGACCAAATATCGTGTCACGGCATTTGTAGTAGAAAATTCTAGAATCGGACATCGTAGGCTCCATAATTTATCAATAAGTAGTGTTCTACCTGTCGAGCGTTATCCTTTACACTCATGTTTACAGGAATGCGAGTGCGTCCGTTGTCTAACAACTTCTTTAAGTAAGGCAGGGAAGTTATTGTACTCATGTTGTATTCCTATGATAACTAAATTAGGGTTCGCGGAATTGACCTCTTTATTAATACTGCTCACTAGAACGGGTTTCCCCTTCCTTATGTATCCAATATCTTGGTTGCTATGTCAACCAAGATGCGGGGTTCCTTCACTCCTGTCGTAGGGCGTCTTAGACCCCTTTCCCGAACAGTGTTAGAAATGTGCTCATCTGCACATGCAGCAAGTGTTATCCAACCCTTGCATCCCCACTGTACGACTATGAACTTGTCTCACTTAATCACGTGCCCAGGGCATGTGATCCAAACAAGTACAGAAGTCCTGCAAGTTCAACACTACCTATTGTAGATCTAACAGTACCATATACTATACCATATACTGTTAGATTTTAAGCACGTAAACCTATTCAAAACTATATTGGTTAAAGATTCCTCAGGAAGAGGCATCGGTTACCATTAAATATTCAGCCGGAAGGTAGTCTAGGGGTGTAGTAACGGTGAACCAGAAAAGGGGAGTAGTATCATCGGTTCCTGATTAATTGGGCACATTAGCTTAATCCCTATATGGGTTGTACTCCACCCATCTTGGTTCTATATACCCCACAATAGACCACACAATAGACCACACAAGGGACCATACAATATACATACAGTGTACCGATGGTAAATGCTCATAACCTGTAGATTTGATAATTCCAGATCAGCTAGAAGTGATGGAAAAGCAGGTAACCCATAGAGTAATCATGGGTCAAGATCCAGAGAGTCTTCTCTTACTGTAGGATATGGACCTTATTGTCTTATCAAGATCAGTAAACACTTCTTGAAAAATTGTTATCTGCAGGTCCAAAAGTTTGATTATCAGTACGAGTAGTTTTGGTGGGTCTGATTTTGGGAGGCTTCTTAGAGTATATACTTAGACTATTGTGCAGTATATTTTAAATGTATAAAATAATATTATGAATAAACCCTTGTGTATTCGATGGACTATTTTGGATGAGTGGATGGCCGGAATTGGTTCCCAAGTGGCTTGCAAACACCCGTACACCACGCTACCCCAGGTCAAAAACGCCCAACGTCAAGCTCCCCCAACGATATTTTTTGGATACAAAAGCCAGTGAATTATGTTTAAACATGTATAAGAAGTCCATTTGAGGAAAATGTTTCTTTGAAAAAAACGGTGATGAGTTCTAGAACAGAGGTATACAAACCGAGGTATACAAACCGGGGGGACCAGAACCGGGGACCAGAACCGGGGGCTCTTCCAACCACACGTCCAGACACCAAATCACCCAATACAAATTTCCACTAATTTATTCACTAGAGACAGTAAGAGAATGATCTTCACCATCTCATAAACCATGTACCTTTTTTTTTTTTTTTGAAATCTCTTATCTGGTGTACGGGTGTCCACTATACCATTTGCGATGGGTGCAAATTCATATTCCACAACCATGAAGCTGCTTCTTTTTGACACTGATCCTGAAACTGACACAGAGTATGAAAACTCTAGCCTAAAGTCTAAAACTTCCCGTTTAAACGAGTCAAAAACAGAGTCAACAAACTCAAATACGCATGGGTCCAAAATTAGTGACTCAAAGACAGAGTCTAGTGATTATCTCCCCGATTTGAACAACCCAAAAACAGGAATAATTGACTATGAACTAGATCAAAAAGACAACGTAGCAAACAAAAGTGACTATACATCAAAAAATAGCTTTGAAAGCTGGAAAATCCACCAGAAAAACCCCCACGACTCATTCCCTAGAACATCCAGTACTTATCCATGGGTCTTCCGAGCATTTCTTGCTCTGAACCTTACACAATACCTCCTAATTTTCTTGGCGGTTCCCTTTAGCGATGTAGAAAACCGTCCACCTGTTTTCGTTCTCCTGTGCCTCTTGGGCCTGCTTTCATTTGTCCTCCTGGCCCTCATGTTACCTGCAGGACTTGTCAATGTCCCCACCAGTTTATCCCATACGTGTCTGGGGGCAACACTTGCTCTCAAAACTGCAGATGTGGTGGCCAATGTACTTCTGGTGGTGGTTTGTCTTAATGCAGAAATTCCCATGGTCGAGTACCACATCGACCGGAAAACCCACCTTTTCGTGCCTCTAGATATCACCAAGTACATCCAGATCATGAGTATTCTCTTGTTGGCTGCTTCTGCTGTTTCTATGTTACTTGCTTTACTCATTTATCTCTTTAATTGCTTATACATTAGGTCAAGCCGTGAAGGCCGTGAAAGTGATGAAGACCAGGACCAGGTTTAGATGGTGATGTGGTGTACGGGTGCACACACACTTTGGGACTATGTAATTACCTATTTTTTAGGAGTTCCTGGGAGAAATGTATACCTTTAAAGAGCTGAAAATTAGGCGACTCAGATGAGAGATAGAATGTGACCAGAAATAGAAACTATTGTGCAGTTCCTCAGTCAAGTCTATACGAGTCATCGCAGCCCTAGACATTTAGCTCCAGCCCAGACATTCAGTTCCGGCCCCAAACTATTTCAGCACTAGACATTGATCTATATATTTACAGCATAGTAAACTTTGGAAAAAGGGCCAAAATATGGCCGACACTCCATGTCTCCAAAGTTAACTCATGGGCCACTCTAAGCTTAAATACCTACCACTGGATCTAAATTGTAGAGTAATAGTAGTAGAATAAAATAGTAGCATAAAGTAATACCACAATGAATTATAAAGTCTACTTTAAAATATGGATGACAGTCTGTTGCATATAGTCTATTTAAACTAAAAGTCCTAATTCATGGTATAGACTCGGTAAGCGCACGACCCATTATATCTTTATTAGAAAAGGTTAGAAAAAGTTAGAAGTAGTTAGAGAAGGTTAGAATTGGTTAAATTGGATTAGATTTGGTGTCCATGTATAGATTCTATTTAAAAAAAATCTAATCTAACTTTGCTGTCTAAAGACAGACTGACAAAAGACGGAGTGTATGAGTCAGAAGTTGGAGCGTCTAAAGATATGGCCTACAGAGGAAGTGGCTAAAGAGGGCCTAAGGAGGTAATGTCTTTTGAGAGAGTATTAACGACACACTCGAGTCTGGAGTGTTTACTGAGGAATTGTATATGATGCAAAGTCTAATGATGTTTGAAAAAAGGTTAATATAAGCTGTAAAGCTCGAGATCATATACTGAATGATTCTGGGATAGAAATTCCCAGTGATGCACTTGAAGTAAAGAAATATTTTTGAGTTCCTAAGTATACGACTTAGTAGGAACATGGTATTGTAAGTGGTAGAGTAGCCTTGTTGTTACGATCCATTGAGATTTCCAATGTTCGAAGATTTGCTTAGGCTTGAAAAAGCTAATCAGTACAAACTCTAGTACGATATCCTTTTTTAGAGAATGCCATGGAGATATCAGAGACTAGGAAAGGTAATAAAGTGGTCGTCAGGAGGATTTCTGTAGTAGAGTAAGTCATTGGTCGGTATTAAGCGTACTGTAATTTTTTTTTTTAATCCACCACTTATATTATGCTAGTATGTGTACTTTGTCTATTTGTCAACGAGTACTTAGAATGTACGGAGTCGTTGTATACTTCGTAGAGGCGTTGGATGCGTTTAACTGATGCACTATGTGCAGGTCACTAGTGAGTAGAGAAGATAACGCCAGATCCGCACCAGTTGCGACACCAGGAGGTTAGGTAATTAACCAGGGTGTAACATCCAGAGGATGTTTCATACTATAAGACACTGACCTCATAGTCTCATCAAGATATGTAAACATTCGGGAGAAGTGTTTACTTCAGGAGGAGGAGGAGAAGAAGAGTTGTCAGTGCTCATTGAAGTATCATCAATACGAGATCTTTTGATGGGTCTGGTTCTTGGAGGCATCTTGGTATACCTCAGGCATTTGATGTTGATTGGATTATCTAATTATAAAAAAAATGGGCGGTGGCACCATTTTATATCTGGGGATTTTTCCTTTGTGTGCGTTATGTAGGTCTATAGTGAACCAGATTATGTCTTTCTATTACCAATACTTGTAGTTGTCTATGCTATCCTGACATTCCACTCTACACTACAATAAAAATGACTAACTTAAGCTATAAATATCTAAGGGGAGCCTTGAGACTTGGTGTTGAGACTTGGTGTTGAGACTTGCTGTCCCTAAAGATAGGCCATCCAGAGCGTATCGGCTGCAGCCAAGTTGTGGGGGTTCACGGCCTGGGCTATCAATTCCAATACACTCTGTGTGCTGACGGTGGAGCCTGCGGAACTGTGCGCCATGGAAAGAACTCTCTTGATGATGAGCTCCACATTAATCATCACAATCTCCCGCAACTTGCTGTCCTGCGGCACAGGCTTTGGTGGGTCCTGCTGCGTACACCACGAAACCACTTCGTCTCGTACAAAGATGGTTAAGTACTGGTCCAAGTCGGACTTTGGTTCCGTCAAAGCACGTGCGATGGCCAATACGTTGATGGCGAGAATACCTTCGATTCCAGCTTCTCCTATCAACTTCTGGATATTTGGTGTCAACCGGAACGGAACCATCTCCGCATTGTAGAAAAGCGGAGCTGGACGACCTCCATTGACTCCATCTAAAGAAGCACTCTTGCTGGCAATCTTGCATGGAAGCATATCGGAAGTCCATACACTTCCCGACCCTCTATTGACATGGATCTTCTGTGGTTGACGAGTGTTCACGCACATCATGTATGTGGAGAAGATAAACGAGGCAAACTGTGCCGTAAACTGTTTCCTGAAGATCCAGAAATCCTCGAAGTTGGAGTAGAGATCCACAAAGTAGTTCTTGAGCACCGTAGACGGTACAAGCAACGTTTGAATGGCACTGAGGATCTCCACGCGAATGCTCATGATATCTGGTTTAGGCAACCGAGGATCAAAGGCTGCACGCAACTTTTCAATCGTATAAATAAATGGCTCGTCTCTGTTCTTGCCATTTTTGAAGCAAAAGTCCTCGTAGATCTTCTGCATAGAGATATCCCTCGAATCATCGTTAATAATCCGGATATGAGGCGATAATGGCACGGCAATCGGTAAGGTGAACAGAATGTTGCGTCTCCGTGTCTCCACCTTCTTGGAAAGCGTATCGTCAAAAATCCGGAACAACTGGAAGAGACACTCTTCCCGGCGACAATGGCGAGCTGCAGGGAACTGCACAGCGAAACTGTGGAGACTTCCATCGTGGCCCCGAATCTTGAGCCGTTTATAGCACGCGTTGGTGCCACGGGCCAAGTCGATCGTGGGCAAGAACCGCTCGATCTTGACAAAATGCGTGTTGTTGTCCTTGTTTAAGAGGTACTGGCCCGGCACTTCAATGTCCTCGAACTTCTGGTGGTGGAATTCACTCAAATGTGGACAAAGGTTTTCCAAGTTGACCTGCGTGAACCTGCGGTCCAACTTATCCTCGAGTCGGTCTCTCCACTTGCGGAGCTTGTTGATATAGGATTCGAGGTTTGGTTTTCCAATGACCAAGTCTTTTTCGAACTCGGCTCGGATTTGTTTGGGGAGCACGGTCTCTGCAAACCTTGTAATGTTGACCTCTGTCACTGGGGGCAACTTGGCATCTTCACGGGGGTTGCCGAGCCGGTTGAGGTACTGCACTCCATCGTTCAAAAGGGCCACCCCCAACCGGTATGCATCCTCGTCGGCCGTACACTTGAACCTTTGATTGATCTGGTCCACTAGCGACTCCAAAGAAAGCGCAAGAAGAGGGTATGCTGTTTTCAAAATACCCATGATCTCCTCCACGTACTCCCAGGACCGACGCAAGGCATCAGGGGTTTCCACCTTGAGTTCTGCCTTGGCCTCTGCCTTATCCTCTTCCATTTTATCACTATCATCCTTCTTTTCTCCATCTTTCTCTTCTTTGACATTGTCATTCTCGTCTTTAATTTTCTTTTCATCCTTCTCTTTCAATCCCTCTTTCTCCTCCTTCTCCTTTTCTTCCTTTTCCTTCTCCGATTTGGCTTTTTGTCTCGAGAGCTCCAAATATTGTCTCTGCTTGGCAGCGAAATCCTCCTTGGTGGTTCTCAACTGGAAGTGCAAGGCTTGTGGGTAGCTCTTGGCAATCCGGACAAGAATCTGCCGCACCAACTTAGCCTCCTTATAGGAAAGAGACGTCAAGAGCTGGGGGATGAATGTGATCCAGTACCATACAGGTACTTCGCCCTTGAAGTTCTCGAAAGCCTGGGCCAATGTTCCCGTGGAATCGTCCAAACTGATCAACCACAAGATGCGGGCCAAAAGTTTTCTGGTCTTGCCGTTTTTGTAGAGTCCTGCGGCCTGCAAGTAACAAGATATGGCATTGTTGGCATAAACCAAATCGTTGGGGCTTTCCTTGAACCTTGTATCGTTGAAAATACCCCATTCAGCCCACGCTTTAGGCAAGTTAAGATCAATCTGCACCGAAGTAGCAAATGCCTTATTGGCCTCGTCTTTCTGGTTCAATTTGCTCAAAAACATACCCTTCAACGTGAAAAACTCGGCTTTCTGCTGTGTAGCAAAGTACACCAAGTTGGTGTTCCGAATAACATCAAGACCAGTGTTGAGCTCACTATTGTTCAGGTAATGGCACTTGACCTGTTCCTTCAATTTCAAGAACGCCTCCTGGATCTCGATATTTGGAAGCTGGTAGATCTTGGTCAACTGGCTAATACACACTTCCGGCATATTGTGTTTCCTGCTGACATGAGCAAATCTGTTGATGACCCATGCTATTTCATGGAATCCTCTGTAAGCGTAGGAATTGGCGTTTCCATCCGAGTTGCTCTGCTGAAGGATGGGGATGAACGGCATATAGACCTTGTTGATGACCTGGAACGCATGCTGGCGCCATGTGACCAAGTCATTCCAGATATTGATATCGTCCCATACGTTGGGCAATCTCTCCCTCCACACCTGGAGCACACGCTTCAAATCTTGAGATTTCACGTCCAAATTCTGGGCATTGGTGGAGACAAGTGATGAGTACACCTGGCTAGCCTCCATAAACTCCACGAACTGCTGGAAAGTATGAAGAAGTGGGATGTGCGCATTACCCAATTTGTGGGGCAACCCATGCCATTTCTTCAAAGATAATTGGATTCCTTCGTCGCATAACCTCGAAAGTTCCTGGAGAGTTTCCTTCTCCTGACCGAAACCTTGCAAACACAAGAAAGTCTCGAATACCTGGCGTCTTGGGGTAGGAACGTCCATGACACTCTTGACGGTCTGTTCCAAAGTCTCTCTATCGGCATTCCAATCAGCGACTCTCCATCCACACTCCAAAAGAAGGTCGGAAAAGCCTTCGTGCTTAGCAAGTTCAGTGAGAACATCCCATTGCTGAAGTTTCTCTGCACACAAGATCCAGTGGTCTTCCCAAAGCGAATATTCGGACTGGCTATAAGGAAGAGCCCCACTTCTGGCCTTAATTTGGGCCGTTTCATAGAGATGCTGAGCTTTATCCCAAAGTCCAATTTGTTCATAGGATAGAGCAGAAATTGTCTCAGAATACTTGGCCCGTCGTCTCCAGAGCCCATAGAACATATCGTCTTCCTTCAAAGTAGCATAGATCTTGCACAAAGCATCTTGCGTCACTTCCCGAACCTCGGCACTGCCGTTTATGGAAGCCTGATCAATATTCTCGAGAATGTGCATTCCTTGGAACCACGCATCGAAGTTGCTGGCTAAACACTCCACTGCAAATGGTGGGAGTTGGAGCTCGTTACATCGCGAAACACCCTCTAAGAGCGACTGGATAATGTTGGGCCGCATGTCCACTTGCTTGGTGTGGTAGTCTTTGGAGAGCAACACCACCAAGAAACGTGTGAAGTCGAGGTGCTCTGCCTTGGGCAACGAGCTGAATGCGATGGGGAACACATGTGACCATACACGGTGGATGGTGTCGTTGCTCTGGTAGAAGATATCCATAAGTGGCTCAATGATAGAGCCTGCTGTGATGTTGCTGATAGATTGGAGGAACTGGTTATGGGTCCTTAACAAAGTCTCAAGCTCCACATCCTCCTTTTCTCCATCCATATCCATATCTACATCCTTATCCTCTTTTTCTCCGTCCTTCAGATCGACATTTTGGCCATAAGGAAAAGCGGTCAAAGGAGCCAACTTATTCTCGTCAGTCACAAATGATAGTTTCTCCTCAAGTTCAAAAGAGCCAAAAAGAATCTGTAAGGCTTGATTGAGCCACGAGTAATCCGCCAAATACTCCCAGTTTTGCTCACGAATCACATAATAAAGCCGCTTGGAGATGTCCTTTTCCAAACTATTGCTTAGGAGCGACATGAGTTTTCGGCGAATGGGGACTTCGGTGGAGCGTGTACCCACCAAAAATGGCTGTTCCATCCGGACAGTCAATTCCGTACAGCTAAAGGTTTCGTCCTCAAAAATGTCAATGATGATCTGGTAGAATTCCTTTGAGAGCGTGGGTTCTCCCCTGATCTCGAATACCATCATTTTGGAGAGGATGGCTGCTTTTTCCTTGGTCGTGGGGAACAAATCTGTCCGAGAAAAGACCCATGACTTCAGAATCTTGATAATCTTCTCCAACGTCTCTTTATCCAAGGATCTTTCAATGAGCTGAGCGAGAAGAGATAAAAAGATCCGTCTCTGGTCACCTAAAGTGGAGATTCTCATGGCACACAAGTTCAAGACCTTCTCCAATAACTTGGTGGTGACCTTGGCCTCATCTCCAGACGAAGAGGTCTCTTTTGAGGATTGTACACCCTGGTGTGTAATAGCAATGTGATCCGTGCACAACTTATTGAAGGTCCTCATGATCATTGGGATCAAAGTATCAAGTGTAGCCGGTTTATAATTGGCCAAAGTCCACGATAACGTGACTCCTGCAGCGAGAGAAGTGGTGTCGCTCAAATTCTCCGACACTGTACTTGTTAGCAAGTGGATAAAAGAACGGACCTCCGAATCCTCCTCTTCAGGTGCCTCCTCTGGAGCCTTGGCATTTATAGCCTTCAAGATAATGCGTAATACTCTTTGCAAAACCTCCTGAATATCGTGGTTCTCAGATTTCACACATTTCTCCAAGAGTTTATGGAGGTACTCAAGGTTATTGATGATCCACTCATCCTCCTTCCATTCCAAAACAACACCCAAGACCTCCAAGGCGTTCAAGCAGTAGCCAAGGAGATTGGGCGAATTAAGGTCGTTGGAAAGGAGGAACTTCTCGAAAAAGGTGATCTTAACCGAAACCTCGGGCCAGTGTGCAGGACTCAAGAGGTCATAGAGAATGCCCAATGCTTTTTGGCCCAACTCACTCTCCGAAGCTCTTTGCGGAGAGATACACACGTACCGAACCAAGAAAGTCACACATGCTTCACGCTGGCCAAAAGGAATGGCATAGTTTTCCGATGTACCAAAGTCGTAATCTGCAGTCTTATCGAGAACCACTGAATCCACCAACGTCTTGTTATCGTCATCAGACATATCGTCATGGTCCGAAACAGCCACAGTACCGGCACTTTCCTGCATCTTGTTCTTCTTTTTAAGTTCGTTGGACTTAACCTCCCAACTCAAGATCAACTCGGCCAAATCAATAGCAAGTACCTGGTTCTCAATCGCAGTATTAGCCAAGATCGTCAACTTCCCCATGGCCGTAATGATATTGGAAACAAAGTGTTCCCTTGCCACGAAAAACAAGTCAGGGTGGTGGTTGATGAACTGGTACACATTCAACACCTGGGTAATATTGAACCCGTCTTCAGAAAGCACTCTTCTGGGCCATTTCAACCAACTGTTGGGCGATTCTCCCTGTACCATTCTCAACGACATCACTGGCGCAATGATATCAAGGGCCTGGCGCACCAAATGGCGAGAATCGTTTTGGTGTGTTCTCAAAAGTGCCACGAAAACTTGTGTAGCAAGCTGAGGAGGAGTTTCAAATGCAGATATGAAGTAGGACGTAGTCACATATGCTACTTGCTTGGTGATATTGTCCTCAAGCTTGATGTAATTCCAGCTGAACTTGATGATTTCCTTCTTGTAGTTGGCCAACTTGGGCGCAGACCACTTGAGCAAGATGGACGTGGTTTCAAGAAGCGCAAACCGGTAAGTATCAATCTTGCCACTGGTACGGTCGGTGATGATATCGTTCGTTGATTTCCAGATTTTTTCCGAAAACTTGTCCAACCATTCTGTCTTCTCGAAAAGCACATCTGCAGAGCCTGAATGGTTGATTTCCCGGAGGTAAATGCAATCGAACAACTTCTTCAAAAAGAATGTCTTGGCCTTAAGATGTGTGCCTTCTTGTGCAATGAAATCCACACACTTGACCAAGTAATCCAACTTCTTATTGAGATCAGAACTCAAGACAATATCCTGGAAGATAAAATCTTCTACTTCAGAGCTCAACTTGATGTTCAACTTGCTGAGGAAATTGACAATGAAGAAAATGAGCGAGTTATCAGATTCTGAGGTCCTCATGAAATGAATTCCGATCGTCTGGAGCTTGGAAATCGCTTGTTCTGCCTGGAGATGGGCACTGGAAATAAGAGGCAATCTCTGGCGAATATCAGACACCACCTCCACCAATTCCGTCAATGTCTGCAACAATGGAGACTGCTCAAGGAACCACTGGGAGTCGTGCTTGGCAATAGCATCGACCAAATCGATGGTATTGGCAAACTTGGTGATTTTCACCTCCTCCAGCGTCTCTGCCTTGATATCCTCGATAATGCCACTTATTTTAGTCTTAGACACTTCACGAATCCGAGGTCCATCTTCAGCACCAGCAAAATAAGCCAACATATTTCCCAATTTCCTGTTTTTGAAGTTGGTCATGTAATACTCCAAGCAGTTTTCAGCAAACCGGTTCAAAAACTTAAGCACTGGCAACCGGAACGGCGAATTCTGGTGCCGGTCCAAATGGCCCTCCAAATACTGCAACGTATTGATGATTTCCTCCATGAATGTGAACGCTTTGGCCGGCAAAAGGTGGAAGATGTTCAAGATGGCCATGACGATCTGCACTGTATGGTTATTGTCCAAATCCTGGCCAGCTATCGAACGCAAAGTGTTGATTTGGGCCCAGGCCATCAAATGATCAAGCAATTTGCGTCCAATTTCCACCCTGAAGTACGAGATCAAAAGTTCCAAGAGCCTGGCAAGAGCCTCAAGGCCTGAAACTGTCAATTTCTTATGGTCAGACAAATTCATAAGCATGGGGCGCAAACCATTCTGCAAGAGCTCTTTGGGGAGTTTAGCACTTTCATCAAGACTGGACTTGAGCCCCAAATGGGCCGCGTTGATGATTTCCGTCGACTTGTTGCAGAGAGCCTTAAAAAACACTCCAAGAATACGGATTCTTGCCTCAGAAAGCGTTCCCAAGGAGAAACCTGGCTTGTTCAAAGCAAGAGAAAGCAATTTGATGCATACAACTCTCAATTCGATCAATTGCTTAGACGTGCGGTGCTCAAAAAGCCGGTGAACGTTCGCCAAAGATTCATCTTCTGCGTCCACAAGGGCCAAGGCCTCGAGAAGAAGTCTATTGAGTTCCTCGTTGAACGTTAAAAACGTGTCCTCCAAGCCCAAACAATAAGTGATGGCATCGATGTTTCCAATTTGCATTGGGAAAGGCAACGCTCTCAAAGGCTTTCCGAAAATGGGAGTCAAAAGCAAATGCTTGGAAGGACCAATGATTGTGGCCACAGAAACCCCCGTGGTATCGGATAACACCTTCAAGGATTCCTGGGATACCTCTCTCACTATAGGCACTGCACTGGCGAGATCATACACCAAAGCACCCACTAATGTTTGGAACGGTTTCTCCAAAATCACCTCTTTGGTCACGTTTGCATTGCAATCCTTCAAAATTCGTAAAACAAGTTTCTGAGCCAAGTCTCTCACCTCATGAGGAGCTGTTTCGGGCGTATCTCTCAAAATGAAGAAAATAGACCTCACTAGCTCAAATTGACGCTTGAAAAACCAACTAGAAGGAATACCCAAATCAGAGAACATGGTCCGTAAACCTAAAACTCCCCCGAGCTTCGTGTGGTAGAACTCGTTGTAGCAGTTATGGGTAAACTTGTAGAACATGGTTCTGAAAAGAGGGAAAAACAATGCATCCTCCTCCGAGCCAAAGAGCACCACCGACGTTTTATAGATCCGTTTGACCGTCTCGATACCCTTTTTTCGGACTGTTTTATCCCAGAAACTAAGCGCATAGCTCAAAGCATTGAAAAACACCCCCTCGCAAATATATGCGTGGCCCTCCTTGTCCTTGACAGAAAAAGGCCGGTCCTTCTTAATTTTCTGGATACTCGATGAGCCCAAATGGATCAAGGTGAAGTGGGTGGTGATGTTATCAATGAGCAGACTGGCATCGTCGTATAATTCCGGTACAGAGAGCGAGAAGAAGAGGATCTCCAATAAGCGAGAAAAGAGCTTTTGCTGGTGCCTCAATTTGCTGCTATCCTTGATATCCGAGCCTTCCAATTCCGGAAACGTTTCGGAGTCGCCGCTTTTCTTGAGGAACTGTACCTGGCTCCGAATGTATCCTGCATAGTCCTCCGGAATCGGGTTTGTATCAATGAAAAGCTTCAAGATGCTGGATAAGTAGTTGTAGGCACTGATGCGGTAGTGCACCTTCAAGCGGGGGTCTTCGATGAGCTGGATGGCGGACTCCACTCCTGGTGTAATGGACATGGGGATCTGGCCATCGAAACCATGAATCGTGAAGAGAGCATTGATTTCCTGATCAAGCTCTGACTTCGACTTCAACGTATCGCATGGCTTCAAGTGCTTATGGTTTCTTCCGCCCAATTTGCCCAAAATCCGGATTGCCGTATGTGAGTGTTGGTGATGGTAAGGTACAGGCTCCAAGTGTTTCCACAACGCAGCCATGATCTCATCAATCACCGGAGCAATCATCGGGTCAAAATACTCCGCAGTCAAGTTATCCACACAGAGCTCAAATGTCCTCAAGCCCTGGCTGACCAATTCCTGCGATCCATTCAAGGCGAACACCAAAGGAGTAGTCAAGTAGTTAAGGTGCGGTACCAAAACAGAAAGTCTTACAGGGACTGTGAGGCACAACTCCACGTAAATGTCCCGTTCGTAAGGTCTTTTCGAGTTGGCAATCAACTTATTCAAGCTCTCCAAAAGCACAGGCAAGATGTGGAGTATTTCCTTGTACAAGCTCTCAAAACGGCCTCCTGAGATGCTCCGGAACAACGTTCTTACTAAGTAGGAATAGAGAATGGGCTCTTCGGCCTTCGTAGCGAGTCTCAAAGATTCCAAAATAAGAAAGTTCAAATGAGGGAGGAGAATCTTCTCGTTAGCGGCAGGGAAAAGATTGACTGACATGAAACAAAGCTTAAATAAGCGGATGAGAATGTTGGACTTGACCAAATCCACCTTATCGAGCTGGTCGAGGTTGGACCTCAAAAACGAGATCAAAATGCCGGAGAAATTGGAACTGGTTATTTCACTGGCGAGGAAAAACTGCGGCAAGTGAAGTAAGGCCGCATTATCTAGCATGGATTCGAACATAAACGGCAACTCGTCGGTGACAATTTCGTTAAAGGATGCAGGATCAATGTGGATGAAGATCGTAGCAAAAATCTCCATCAAGTCCTTTTCCTCCTTCGAAGAAGTGATAGGGAGGTTAGGGCCTCCGGTGGAGAAATCGAAACTCTTGGGCTGCACAGTTTTCTTTGGTTTGGTCACGGAGAAAAACTTGAGGCAGCTGATTCCTCCTCTAAAAAAGCTCTTGAGGATCTTGATCTCTTCGAGCGAAGTTAACTTGGCCAGATCGTTCCATTTATCGTAATTGACCCGTTGTCCTGTATAGTTGGGATCCTGTTGCACGGGTTGTGGAGGTACAGGAGGGTTGCAGTTCTTCAAGCCGAAAATCACCGACTTTAAGAACGTCATCAACGTCCGGAAAAGGTACCTTGCGTCCTTCAAGAGGTCCGTGTTGCTGGAGGTCACCGAGACTGAAATGGGCGAGAGTTCCTCGATGCTAAAAATATCTTCCTGGGCAAGTTCATCCAGAGGTGCTGACTCCACTATATCCATATTGTCCAGCCCCTGTTCTTCGTCGACATTTTTGGTATCAGCGACCTCACTTAACTTACTGAGTTGCTGGTCGTCGGTCTTAGAGCTGTAGCGAGCCGTGGCCCGTTTGACCTCCTTATCCTTGGACTGCTTGGTCTCCTCAAACACCTTGTGCTTCTTGAGGATGTAGTGGAACTTGCGGTTGAGGCTGTGGAACCGTTTGGCGTACAGGTCGATGATCATCATGAAGAGGTGACGGCCCTCGAGCTTATTGGGCAACTTCATGATGCGCTCCACCAAATTGAGGAGTAACTTTGCACTCATGATCTGCACCGTCAAAGCTAGCGAGTCATCTTTAAGCAAGCCACAGTAGATTTGCACCGTGGACCAGATCTGCATGGGCGTGAGCTCGTTACGGACATTATGGATAAAATCGGCCACTGTAGAGTATGCCAAGGGCCGTAAAGTTTCGAAGGATGTAAGACCATGGCCAATGAGGATCTTTTCATCGAAAAGCAACTCGATTTTCGGGATAAAGTGGGTTCGGAACGGCGTGCTAAGAATATGTCTTGTAGCATGCAAGAGCTCCTTCCTGGCAATAGAAAGCTCAGCAGGACAATCCTGTAACAACCTTAGAATGACATCCGGCACGATTTTCATCTCGTCGGCAGTCAAGTACTGCGTGGCATAATTGCGGATGAACACATAGGCCAAAAACGAAGCAGCCTTGACCTGCCCCAAGATGAAGTCCAGGTAAGCCTGGCGATTGTGGATGTGAGGGGAAATGGCCACCACGGAATCCGCATGCTGGAGCTGCTCCTGGCGAAACTCCCGCTGTTGTTTAATCTGGAGGTTGAGTATATGGAGGATTTTCGGCAAGAAACTCGGAAGTGACGTCTGCACCAATGTCTTATAGGACGAATAGAGAGACACCATGGTGATGGGACACTCTGCAAGTACTTTAAAAGATCTCATGGCCGGACACAACACGGCCGCGGGTTCTTCATTGCCATCTGCATCCATTTCCGGTTGTTGTTGCGGAGTGACTCCTCCGTTTTCCCGTTCAAACACATCCTCCACGGCCTGGTCCATATTATCGTATACACGGTTCATTATATCGATGAAAGGTGCAGTTTTTTCCGCCAAAATCGCTTTATATGCCTTGTGTAAGCTGGTAATAATCTTCATACACAAAACGCCGTTATCTTCGTTCTCCGTCTGCAAGATACGGGTCAAACAGGCCAAAATATCCTCTGCATAGGGCTCAAACGTGTCGGTCATGATCAGCCGATGGATGATTTCAAGCACAGAGTTCCGGACTTTATTCTCCGGCGAATTGCTCTGGAACGAAATGGGCACCGTATCCAACTTGGAGAGAAACTCCGGCACTAGCGTCTTGAGGAAGTACGCGTACTCAGTGGCTCCGTTGAAAGCCTCGATCATGTCCAAGAGCTCTGAGAAAATGGACTGCGTCTCCTTGTAGTCGGTGTCGGCCGCCTGTAAGCGGCGCACGAAGGCGTCGATCTGGGCCATGTAATCCATGTTGTTGGAGAAAATGGGAAGACGGCGGTGGAATATCGCGTATATGCTGCTGGTCACGTGGATGGCACGTGCGAGTCACGTGCATGTCATGTGATACCCACCCTACCTCATCTTCAGTACTGGCCCAGATCCATTCCCACATTAATATTTATTCGTAATTTCTGATTACTTTATTTCTTGATTTGTGATTAATGGAGGTAGATTGAGTGAGTAATTTTCAATATGTAGATTTGACATAGTATTAGAGATAGTTGTGTTGGATAGTAGGGACCAAGATAGAGTGAGGGTAGAGTTGGAGCAATTAGTAGAGTAAATGACTATTACTGGATTGTAAAAGATTATAGAGGGGAGTATTTTGGGAGGGAAAAAATGGGATATTAGGGTTAGTAGAACAGTAGGGATAGTAAGAATGGTATACTGAGAGATAAAGAGTGGACTGAGAGATAATAGAGTGGACTGAGAGATGATAGAGTGGACTGAGAGATCGTAGAGTGGACTGAGAGATCGTAGAGTGGACTGAGAGATCGTAGAGTGGACTGAGAGATCGTAGAGTATGGTATAGTGTAGTAGTACAGTACCACAGTAGTAGAGTTGTGGTTCAGTATATCAGGGAGGCATTGCAAGTATGTTGCGTACTAGAACGGAAGGATAGGGTAGTAGTGTAGTAGAGTGGAATACTAGTAGTGGAGTAAAGTAGTTCTACTGTTTGGGTGTTAGGATTAGATAGCGTAGGCCCAAGTACCTCAATGCTTTGAGCACTATATATGATGGATCTAGCACTAGTAGTACTATTGTCGTTGTGATGAATTCTATACTAGCAGTTACAGTAGTAGTAGTAGTAGTAGTAGTAGTAGTAGTAGACGAACTCCAGTACTTAAGATTAGCTTTATTGAAGAATAGAACCAATACATATACCTTCTATTTCACTAAAGTAGCTAACACTCTACTATTAACTGAGTGGGCGAGTTTCTACTATAAGTAGCCTTTTAGAATACTCTGGAACACGGTTAGGTTATCTTTTCCGGAAAGATCCGTATCATTGCCAATCCCGTTAAAAGCTTATGGCCTTATGAATATAGGATATAGTCTCAGGTTGTATAATAATTCTAAAATTCGGTAGTAGTAGTAGTAGTAGTAGTAGTAGCAGTGGTGGTGGTAGTAGTAGTAGTGTAGTAGGGGTAGTAGTAGTGTAGTAGGGGTAGTAGTGGTAGATTGGAACTTTGAGTCAAACAATATTGTGCTAACTACTACTACTACTACACTACTACTACACTACTACTACACTACTACTACTACTACACTACTACTACTACTACACTACTACTACTACTACACCACTACTACTACTACACTACTACTACTACTACACCACTACTACACCACTACACTACTACTACTACTACTACTACTACTACTACTACCGAATGTTAGACTGCCAAGGGTGCTGCACGACCCATACGGTATTTGAGCTACGAATACCTCTCAGTTGCAACCAGCCATTTAGAACAGCAGCCAGCCATCTATACTGGTTATGTTTGCTCCCGTTAATAAAACACACAAGCTCCCCGATTTTGCTCTAAAAAAAGTCAACGAATTCCCAGTAGTGTGGTAAGTAGTTGGTAGTACAGTAAACACTATATATATTGAAGAGTACGTTCCCGACAGTACTGAAGTACTGTAAAGTATAGTAAAGTATGGAAGCTGGTGTGCCTAATTAACCAGATAGTCGGTTTATCTGGACCGTTTACTCAGAGTAGTCCTTTTAGGCTTTTCTGCTGATACTCAAGTATCTAGTCAGTAGTCAGTTAGTCAGTAGTCAGTAGTAATAGTAGTAGTGTAGTAGTGTAGTAGTAGTAGTAGTAGTCAGTAGTCAGTTAGTCAGTAGTCAGTAGTAGTAGTCAGTAGTAGTAGTCAGTAGTCAGTTAGTCAGTAGTAGTAGTGTAGTAATAGTAGTAGTGTACTAGTGTAGTACTAGTAGTAGTAGTAGTAGTAGTAGTAGTAGTAGTAGTAGTAGTAGTAGTAGTGTAGTAGTGTAGTAGTAGTGTGGTAGTAATGGTAGTACTAGTAGTAGTAGTAGTAGTAATAGTAGTGTAGTATGTTAAATCCACCATAGGTACTGCTCTACCCATAGAGGTATTATGAAGCCTACGCAGTCTGATCCATCAATGGTCACTCCATAACGCCATCTCCTCAGTCACTATGGTACAAAGCACCAGATGGAATGTGAAACCCGAAGCACCAGGTCAGAATATGAACAGTTTTCCAGCAATCATCTATCAATAACCAGCTGGATACGTCAACTCAACTGCAAACTAGTAGTAGAGGATACAGTAGTAGTAGAGAATAGAGTTAGCAGTGGAAATTAGTACCTACGAATTGTTATAGACACAGATACTAGACTCCAAATTGGCAGGACATATACACACTCTTCTTCAAATTATGGGATAGTGTCTCGTATACTACGGAAATTACGTATATGTAGTATAGTATTCTGCCTATACTCCTAGTATTGTTTCTTCAAATCATTCTATTCATCTGTATACTCCATTGATGGTGTCTACGATGATTCAAGCAAACTACTTAACTAGACCGATTCTCTCCTTTTGAGGAACCATAAACCAATAAAAATAATTTAGTACATGAATGTTCGAATACTTATATGTCTTCTCGACGGCATCGCGCAAGCGAAAATGACTTCATGATCCAAACTTAGTCTTGGAACTCCAATGGTCTAGAGGGTTTCTTCATCACAGACTACTTGATTTCTCCTTTTCCTGTGTTGAGTGCCAAGACACATCCGGTCAGATAGCAACACTGTATGTATGCTAGATAATGAATTTCATAATATTTGATGATATACAGCTGATGCTCTGATCTGCTCTGATCAGATCTACTTCATCACTCAATCAGTGAGTCAGACAGTTAGATGGTCAGTCACTCACTCAGTCAGTCACTCACTCAGTCAGTCACTCACTCAGTCAGATGGTCAGTCACTCAGTCACTCACTCAGTCAGATGGTCAGTCACTCACTCAGTCAATCAGTCAGTCACTCAAGTAGGTAGTATAAGAATCCACCCTCCATATAAACACTGGTTATTCAATCCGTATTATTCTGTCATAGTACACTTTTCTTGTATTTTGTAGACGGCCTGTGGTACCCAGTTGACTACAGACTACTGGAAATGAGGACATGTCTAGGGCTGATTAATACAATTCATTACTTAGTAGTAGTAGTAGTAGAGTAGAGTAAAGTAGCACTATAGTAGTAGTAGGAGTAGGAGTAGTCAGTCAGTAATTGTAAAGGTACTAGTACCAGTACTAGTAAATCGGTTGCAACTCAGCAGTAGTGGAGTAGTAATATAGTACTAGCACCACCAGTGAGTAAAGCCCTAGTTTAGTTAGTAAATTGTTATCGTACCATAAACAGTATAACTATAGTAGTAGGACTAGTACTGGCACTATAGTACTGGACCTGATTTTCTCAGTAGTAAAGTACTAGTAGTAGAGCCTAGTAGTAGAGCCTAGTAGTAGAGCCTAGTAGTAGAGCCTAGTAGTAGAGCCTAGTAGTAGAGCCTAATAGTAAAGCAGTAGTACTAGTAGTACTAGAATAGTTGAAAAATTGGTAGCGTACCTTAAACTAGAAATGGGAGTAGTACTAGTAGGAATAGAAGTAGTATAGTACTATAAGTCAATCAGTACTAGAAAAGGAGTCGGAGTAAATCAGTAGCAGTAGTAGTAAAAACTAGTATCACCAGTATAAAAGTAATAGAGCAATTATTAAATTCGTATAGAATCTAAATTCCCTTAATTTATTCATTACTTTCACTTACTCAATAACAATATGATATTGATGGGTATTGTTAGGTTCTTTAATACATTTATGCCTAAACTTGTATTCGTTGATGGTTCCTCTAAGAGAGGAACCGGAGTGGCTTATACAACTTTGAGAGAAACGTGGCATCGAAAAACTCTCCACCAGAACAAGAGTAAGGATTGTTCCAGAATATTCGAAAAGACCATCATAGTACTTCATACAACGATGGTCATGACACGGCGTTTACAATGACCTAGTAACAATCGGACTGAGAGGCTTCATAATACCTTCATAGGTAGAGCCCTGCCTATGGTGGATCTAACAGGTATACGCTAGACCAATCCTGATATTTATAACATAAGAAAAAAATCTTGTTTGAATACATTATTTTATTGATTAGTATATCTTGTTTGAATACATTATTTTATGGATATAGTATGGATTCTATAATATTACCTCGCGAAATTGGCCTATACTGTTGAACGTTAGCATATACTAATTGATATACAGGAACCGTGATATAGTTGGACTGCAATAACTCTCTCAAATGAGCGACTTGGGTAATCAGTTCTGTCATCTGTCTTGTAACTCTATTGTTATGTAAAGTAGTGAGTTCGTGATCTCTGTTTCACAATTGATGCCGCTCAATACTGAGCAGGATCCTTGCTATATATAGTTATTCCTGGGGCCTCCCAAACGATCTCTCTCCTTCGTCAAACTCCCTCATCTATATTGTCTTCTCCAAAACAATGCTCAGAGTTAGACAAGAGCTAGACGGGAGCTAGACGGGAGCCCATCGAGCCCTAGCTCTACCTTTGTCTCTTCTTCAACAATACCCAACATTGTTTCATCTGGATAGCTTGGCATGAGCATGCAGTACCCGCACATGTACTGGTCTCAAGTTCATCAGTCACATGTCGCGTGTTCCAACATACAGTGTTTTTCAAAACTATTCAAACCAGCGCGACAAAATTATTCAAACCATTGTGATAAAATGGTTCAAACTAGCGCGACAAAATGGTTCAAACTAGTGCGACAAAATGTTTCGAACCACACTAGGAAAATGTTTCAAACCAATAATTCAAAAAGTTTCATAATTTCCTAACCAGTTGTTATATACAGGATAACAAGGAAACCAGTTCTGTTCTGTTCTGTTCTGTCCATTTTGACCCTTGATTGGTACTGCAAGATTCTCAAATGTAGTACATGAGGCAATCGCCCAGATTTAAGATTTCATAATATTGAACTCTAATGAAAATTGGTGTGAAACATTATGCTATTTGGTTTGAAAGGATGTGTGAAGGGGTACGAAACTTTTTGCTAGTGTGGTTTGCTTAATTTTGCTAGTGTGGTTCGAAACATTTTGTCGCACTGGTTTGAATAAGTATTTTTGACTTCTGCACACTTTTCGCAGCAATTCACCAAAGTGCGAATGTGAGCTCACCCTTTTGAGTGTTGGAACATGAGGAATAAGTACATCAGAGATGTACTGCATGTTACGGGCGACTGCATGTAAGCAGGACAGATGAAACAGAGATATGCAGGAATAGACGGAGAGTGAACGACGTCCCGCGAAAAAGGGAGCGGGCGGTGAACTGAAGAAAGCGAGAAGAAAAGACCGGGTTGTGGGTCGAGTATAGTTTAGAGATAATCCTTCCAATTTATGAGTTATTAGATGACAAAGTACAACAGTACTTTGTGAATATGTTGTGTGCAGGCCATTGCTAGACAATAGGACTGTGCAGACTTTGAACAATAAAGCTGAGCAGGCCTTAGACGAGCGGAAAGGTATAAGAGCTGCTGTGACCCCGTCTTAGTAGTCTTTGGTCTTGTAAGGTACAACTTAAATATCCCTGTATATTAATATATACCAAATCATAAGTTGAAATATTGACCAGGTAGTTATTATTTATACTCAGGTACCATGTCCCTAAGTCTACCTACTCTATACCTACTCTACCTAATCATATTTTGGTCTACTACTCTATCGTATCCCACTCTCTACCACATACTATTATGGCTGGTAAATGGCTTTTAAATGGCTGTTAGATGGCTGTTAGATGGCTGTTAGATGGCTGTTAGATGGCTGTTAGATGGCTTTTAAATGGCTGTTAGATCGCTGTTAGATGGCTGGTAAATAGCTGTTAGATGGCTTTTAAATGGCTGTTAGATGGCTTAAATAGCTGTTAGATCGCTGTTAGATGGCTGTTAGATGGCTAGTAAATAGCTGTAGAACACCCATACAATAGATATTGATAGAACTAGCTGGCAAGGCTTCATAACACCTCATAAATGACCTACGGTGGCTCTGAAATCCAGCAAATTATATACCTTATGCAACAATATTAGTTAAACTAACTTAAAGTGACCACACTCATTAGGTTGATGATTAGTCATACAAGTAGCATCCAGATTATTCTTAGAAACAATTCCCCACTACTCACACTACACCAACAAACACCTAACAAACACTTAACACACACCTATAATAGTACATCTGATCAATGTTTAGATCTATCTATTATGGAGAATGCTAGGTACTAAATAATTAGCCTGATCACTGCAGCATAGTATAGTTCTAATACACCCAATTCAGAAATAGCACCCAATTCAGAAATAGTAACACCAGAAGCAAGAATCAGCAATAACTACTTCTCTTCGTAGGCAGGCACATGTGAGTCTCTGACTACCCGAAACACCAGGGCTACAAACACCACCACCAAAAACGAAAACGATGTCCACAGTAGAGCCTCGGCTCGTGTCCCTTTAAATACCGACACCGCTGAAAGAGTAGCTGCCCCAATAAACGCCTGGGCACATCGGATCGCCTGGTGTTGAAGCATGGCCCCAAGACCCCAGAGGAGTGCAGATAAGAGAGCGGTTCCGGCTGCAACGCGATGAACCATGATTTTCCCAGGAACAAGCGGAATGGCCAGCCATAACTCACACACAAGAATTAAGAAAACCAACACTAGCGACGCTATCAAAATGTACGGACTGCATACATCGTTAAGCTGGCTAGCTAAGTCCGCTAGACTAAGTTTACCCGCTGCTGTGTCCACCATACTGCCTGCGGATAAGGCAGTGTAGTTGCGCAGGGTAGAACACTCGATGGTTCCAGATGCTGTACTGCACAACGCCATGTAGTTGACCTGGAGTGCGCCCGATGTGGCATTTTGGCCATACGACTCCAGAGTCCCATTGTATGCCACTTTGATCAAGTAAATAGACGAGTAGGTTGAATTGGTGGATGCACAGCCAATAAGTAGAAACCCCAAGAGGAAAAAGGAAATGAAGCTGAGTACTAGGGGGAAGTACCGTACCACTATACCAACAAAGAACATGCCCAGGAATATCCGGGGGAGGAAGAATGGGAGGGGAAGACACATTTTATAGACCTTGTGTGTTTCAGATGGATTGAGATTGGTTTCAGGAAGGTCTAGGTTTTGACACTCAAGTTTCAGCCTGCTTAGAATCCAGTACTGTAATCTGTCTGGCTTGTTTCAGGTGTTGTTTCGGATGTCGTTTTAGGTCGTTTCAAGTACTGTCTGCGTCAAGTACTATCTGTTTAGATATCGTTTCAGGTACCGTTTGGTCTGTTTCAAGTGTCGTTTCGCTAGTGTCTCGGTATTGTCTGGGTAGTGTCTCAGTAATGTCTCGGTGATGTGTCCGTTCAATACTGCTTAGTCCGGTGTTGTTGGCTGATGGTGACCGTACACAATTGTACTTGTTTCAAGTAAAGCTAATTGTAAGAATTGGTCAGTTTCCAAAGCTGCAACTGCGACTCTTGTTTGTGGAACTGGACCGTCATGTGACGCAACAGTCTAATATCTGAAACGCACCACCGAGTTTCAAATAATGAGTTTGCAGCCATTATTGATCTGATCTAAAATTTTGTGGTACTTGAAACAACCTGAAACAACCTGAAACAGCGCCCAAAACCGTACCTCAATCCGAAACACCATGATATGCAGTTAATACTGAAACATGCAATGGAAAACCAACTACTATGCAATTCAAATATGCAACTTTAAAAAGAAATTTTTTCTTGACAACTTGAAACATCACCTGAAACAGGGCCACTTGATGAACCTCTGGGTGTGGGTCTCATCGGACGGCATATAGCGCGGTCCTGCAGGCTAGAGCGCCCGGACAAACCTGATCACCAAATACACCAACAACACGAATGATGCAAAAAGAATATTGGGGGCAAATGCTTCGAGCCAGTTCCGCAATTTAAAGTCCGCATTCACCGTTTGCACGGCCGCATCGTTCTCATCGTGGAAAGTGCCGTGCTTGAAGAAGTAAGCCATGTGCAGGTCCTTCTCGGCCCACACTCCATAGAGCCAATCTTCAAACGCCCGGAACACCGCAGGATCCACGTAATCGATGTCAACGTTGTTATCATCGCCCAAAGGAATATCCTTGATCTGGAACGCACGGATATAAAAGTGCACCCTCTTTGGGCCCTTTCCCTTGAGGTAGAATGCTTTTAAGGTGAAGATCTCTTCGCCATATTCGTCAGGCTTCAAGCCAGAAAAGCCCAATGCAACATCATATACCACGTCAACAGTCTCTCTCAACAGCCTCAACATGAGGAAGAGACCACGTGCTCTCGGAAGCAACACATGCTTGAATACAGGTTTGTTGATCTTATCAGCATAGGCCTTGGACCGTGCCCTTGTATTGGCAGCAATGACGGTTCCCTCGGGGAAAATCACTAGCTGATAGGATGAGCAATCGGCAGGCTTAGGAGAAGTGCCTTTTGGCCAACGCACTATGGGATTTTCTTTTTCATTAGAAGAATCATAGGCCGAAACCACCGATACATTGGCTGCAGGCCCCATGCCCCGAGCATCAGCATCAATGCGCAACAACTGATTGGTCAAGTTGAGTTTATCGGTTTCCCACTTCCGCAGGAGGAAAAGGAACCGGAAGAGCTCCATTCCCGAGCCCAACAAAGGCACCTTTTTCAAGCTGGCCTTCAAGAGGATAAACACCGAACCGGCCAACCGCGAGGTATAAGCCAAGTACCAGAAAAACACCCAATCCGTATAGATCTGGTGGTTGGAGATGTAGATTGCATTGGGCGACAAATCCGAGACCAAGTTTCCAGCCGAGTCCACGCGGAAATTATTCTTCTCAGGCAACTCGGACTTTTTAAACGTCACCAGGATCTTCATCGGGTTCACCGTTCCCGTGACAAACGTAAGGAGCTGAAAAAAGTGCACTTTGGTCACCAGAACCGCCACATTGAACCAGCGGGGAGACCGGAAAAAGACCAATTCCGCCACCAGCTGCGTGAAACGAATAGAAATGACACCCAAGGGGAAGAAGAATAGCACAAAGAGCGTGCGGAGACCATACAGCGGCCACTCTAGAACTGACATGACAAATTGTAGGTAGTAAAAAGACTATAGTAAAAAGACTATAGTAAAAAAACTATAGTAATAAATATGGAAAAAGGTAATAGGGTCGTGTCAGTTTATTATGGTACGGTACTCTGGCAGTATAGTGCCAGACCGAAAGTGGAAATGAGGGGAGGAGATGAGAAGCGAGGTCAATGAAACACGTGACCGGATCTAATTATCTGCAGGACTCGGAAGAATCAGCGCCTTAAAGTTGTTTTAGCGAGGGGTGGAGATGTGGAGCGTGGTGTCAAAAAGTCTGGGGATATGGAAGTTGAGGGTTGCGAGGGCAAGTGATGCGGGCGTACATATATGCTCGCCTATATGCAGTACCATAAATATTTCGGAACAAGTTCCTTCCGTTTTTTTAAGTTGGAGATATCCCCAGATCACGTTTCGAAGTTTATTTTAAGAATAGAAATTTGGGAATCTCGTACGTTTTGAATATTATGCAGGAGTTACTGGTATATATACAGGACAAATATATGTATATATAAATATATATATATATAGATAAATTTACTACGTATGTACCTTTCTTACTAGAACTGTTCGAGAAGTTGAGGTGCCCTTTTGGCCCTCATTACGACCTCTATTCTTATATACAGGACTAGTCTATATAAGGTGTGATGGTTCCTCAGACTAGTAAAGTGATGTGTATACAGTCTGTAATACTTATTAGAGTAGTAGAAAGTGGGGCAGAGAAATATGGACTACAAAATAATTGCTAAAGAATAGCTTCAGTAAAGAGTAATAGATTATAAACTGACAGAGTAATAGACTGGTATAGACAGATAGAGTAGTATACACTGGTATGACTTGTAAAGTACTACAAACTAGTAAGACTTGTAAAGTACTACAAACTAGTATGACTTGTAAAGTACTACAAACTAGTAAGACTTGTAAAGTAGTATGTTGGATCCATGATGGGTGGAATACAACCAATATAGGAATTGAGGTCACGTGCCCAGTTAATAGGGAACCGATGCTACTACGACCCCTTTCTGGTTCACCATTACTATGCCCCTTTCTGGTTCACCGTAACTATACCTCTTCGGCTACCTTCCGGCAAACTATTCAATGGTGGTCGATGTTTCTTCCTGAGGAATCATGAACGAATATAGTGTTCCATAGTGTTGTGTAGTGTTCCATAGTGTTGTGTAGTGTTCCATAGTGTTGTATAGTTGTATAGTGTTATATAACTGTATAATGTTTGTTAACCTAGACTTGTATTCGTTGATGGTTCCTCAACAGGAGAAACCGGAGCGGCTTATATAACTAAGAAAAGAAATGGGCATCGAAAAACTCTTCACCAGAACAATGGTGATGATTGTTCTGGCATATTCGAAGAAAGTCATCATAGTACATCATAGTAATTTGTACATTGATGACCGAACGCCATAATACGGCATTTACACTGGCCACTGTTAGAATCATACGTCGGAGGCTTCATAATACCTTTATACGTAGTGACCTACCTATAGTGTCCTACCCATAGTGAATCTAACATATATTATTGCATAGTTGTATAGTGTTGTATAGTTGTATAGTGTTGTATAGTGTATAGTGTTGTATAGTGTATAGTGTTGTATAGTGTATAGTGTTGTGTAGTTGTATAGTGTATAGTGTTGTATAGTATTGAACAGTGTTGTATAATGCTTTTTATGTTCTTTAGTACATTTATGCCTAATTGATGACTATATTCGTTGATGATTCCTCAGGAAGAGGAATCGGCCGTACTTAAATGGTCTACAGGAAAGCAATCAGTAGTAACGGCGAACCAAAAGGGGTGTAGTAACGACAACTGGCTCGGATATTAACTGGGTACGTGAGATAAATCCCTATATGGGTAATACTCTACCTATACGGAATCTAACAGTGTTGTATAGTGTATAGTGTTGAAAAGTATTGTATCGTCTGTAACATAGTATCATACTGTACCATAGTAACATTATGTACCATGCCATAGTAATGTACCATCCCACCGTACCATACTGTAAGATACCATACTGTGCCATAAGCAAAATAGTATCAAAATGTACCATCCCATATGTATAGTGTTGTATAGTATTGTAACACCAGCAGACCCAGTATAGAGTGGAGCAGAGCCGAGTAGTAGAGTAGTAGAGTGGTATAGACTGGTATGAGTAGTAGAGTAGTAGAGTAGTGGAGTAGTAGAGTAGTAGAGTAGTGGAGTAGTAGAGTAATAGAGTAGTAGTATAGAGTATAGAAAGTGTGGAAGTAGAGTAGTATATACTAATAGTGTCAACAAGTACTTAGCATACTCGGAGTCAGAGTACTTTGAGGATGCGTTGGATGCAGGACAGTGACGAACCGTGTGCAGGTTACCAGTGGGTGAAAAGTCTTCACCAGCCTGACACGTTGTATACACGACAGGGATACGCCGTGTGCAGGTTCCTAGTGGGTGAAAACTTTTCATCAGCCTCGCACCGACTAATCTACTTTGGTCTTGTAAGGTCTAACTTACATATCCCTGTATATCAATACATATACTAAAAAACATAGGCTGAAAAATAGAGACTAATAAACTAGTATGGAGTAGAGTAGAGTGGTATATACTAATACAAAATTATAGACTTGGTGAGTTGTCACAGATCTTGACTCCTGGATTTGCTCAAACTACTGTACTACTGGATCCGCAGGTTTCGACCAAGTCAGCTGAGTGATAAGCCACTAGCGTTGCAGGCTCCTCTAGCAAGACCATCAAACGTCGCAAGCGACTGATGATACTATCTGACTCCATTAAACAGCAACTACCTGATTTGATGGTCTCTTTGGTTGGTTGCCTGAACAGTAGTGGTATCCTTATGTCTGGGTTCGACCAAACGTATGCCTCTAAGCCGTATACCCCAAACATATCTCTAACTACGGTCGTTCGCAGGGCTATTACTATTCTTTCCTTTCGAGGGAAAATGACTGAATATCCTCTTGGTGCATTCTATACGAATTGCACAGTCAGTCTTGGACTGACTCAAGTTTTTCCATAGACTTGGACTGACTCAAGTTTTTCCATAGACTTGGACTGACTCAAGTTTTTCCATAGACTTGGACTGACTCAAGGCTCTGTCCATTTAGCCTTGGAGGATTTCATCCTGGCTGTTAAAGAGAGATACAGAATATCAATGTTGATCCTTCTACTAACTTTCCTAGGGAAATTCCCACCACAGGTCACCACACTGTGGTGTCGCGGGTGGGAGCACGTACCAATTCCTCACATCAAATTATGTAATCTTATGCTGAGGCACAGATGTCAACCCACTGGATTTTCTGGAAAGAGGCATGCAATGCTGAAATGAAGTCGTATGAGGAAATGAAAACCCATCAACGAAAGTAGTATTAATTAGGCATAAATGTATCAAAGTACGCGACAAAATGTACCCAACAACATAACATCTATAATCAAATACCTAATACCACGTTTACTACTGAATCAATAATGTGTAGTAGTACACTCTATGAGAGCCAGACAATGGAGTTCGAAGATTGGCCAAATTAAGCTAAATTAAGCGTAATTAAGATCAATACCGAGACGAAGAACAATACCAAGACAAAGACAGTCCAAGAACAATACCAAGACAAAGACAGTCCAAGAACAATCCAAGACAAAGACAGCCCAAGAACAATACCAAGACAAAGACAGACAGACAGTCTAAGAACAATACCAAAGAACAATTAAGCCGGATTAAGAACAACCAAGACAGAGACAGACAAAGAGAAATTACCAGCTCACAGGGTCAGAGTCAAGCCAGCCATCTGTTTCTCATCACCCCAACTTGTTGTGATATGAGGTGCATATGCAGTATATATCCCTAAGTGCCCTGCACTCAAGGTTCCATTGCATCATGTATGCCCATAGGGCATAAGCCCTCATTTCCCTTGACTGCTGTCTTAAACCGCACTTCCAGTTTTATCGATGTACTCTACTTATTGAACTTGCACGACCTCTTCCTACAGGTATGAGAAGAAAGAATATTTTATATTCTTTCTCTTTAAGGACCTTTATTCTACCTTCTCTATACAGACTAGATATTGAATACAAATTGTTACAGAAATGTCACTCACTGAACTATCTCAGGGAATCACTTCCAAAGGGTTCTTTGAAAGGTAAATAGATTTAGCCCCACGCTGACCGTTCCCTATGAGGGATGGATCCTAGATGAGGCTCCATCCCTGCAGGCACGTATCTAATTTCTCAGTGAGGTATCAGAACACAACTAAGTGCGTATGCAGATCAAATACGCGGGTATCCTGGTCCTCCGTCCCTATTGTTCTGCACTGCTCCATGCAACAGGGACTCGCTCGTTTCTGCCGTCTCACTCGTCTCAGCCGTCTCACTCGTCTCAGCCATCTCAGCCGTCTCTCTGAACCACCACCCACCATTCTTGCGAACTCAAAAGCCTTATTCCGCAGCCACCAAAAAACTCATCCTGCGATTCATCCCTGCGAACCTCTCATCCCTAACCACCTCTCTTCCCATTCAACCACTCACCACCAGCACCACCAAAAACCAACACAAAAACTATTCAAACCAGCGCGACAAAATGTTTCGAACCAAAAAGACAGAATGGTTCAACTCCGCGCGGCAAAACGATTCAAACCACGCTAGCAAAATTAAACAACCCAATACACATAACCCCCCTAACAAGTTGTTGTATACAGAATAACAAGGAAACCAGTTCAGTCCAGTTCAGTTCCGTCCGTCCGTTTTGACCCTTGATTGGTACTGCAAGACTCCCAAATATAGTACATATGAGGCAATCGTCCAGATTTCAGATTTCAGAATATTGAATTCTAATGAAAGTTGGTGTGAAAAATTATGCCATTTGGTTTGAAAGACTGTGCGAAGGGGTACGAAATATTTTGAATCATTGGTTTGTTTAATTTTGCTAGCGTGGTTTGATCGTTTTGCCGCGCGGATTTGAATAGTTTTGAAAATCACTCCAAAAACACAACTAAAAATTTCACATATTGAAAAATATCATTATTACTATTCCTACTACTTTTATAATTTATTAACAGTTTTATTATTATTAATAGTACTGTTAATATTAGTATACTGGTGTATGACCAGATGAGTATTTGATTTGGGGATGGTAGTAGTGGGAAATTGTAGTAGTATAGGATTTAGTGAGTATAGGATTTAGTGAGTATAGGATTTAGTGAGTATACGATTTAGTGAGTATACGATTTAGTGAGTATAGGATTTAGTGAGTATAGGATTTAGTGAGTATACGATTTAGTGAGTATAGGATTTAGTGAGTATAGGATTTAGTGAGTATAGGATTTAATGAGTATAGGATTTAGTGAGTATAGGATGTAATGAGTATAGGATTTAGTGAGTATAGGATTTAATGAGTATAGGATTTAGTGAGTATAGGATGTAATGAGTATACGAGTTAGTGAGTATACGATTTACTGATTAGATGGTAAGACTATAGCATGGTGAGAGCATGGCCAGATTATAGCATGGTGTGGCTCGAGGAAGCTGCGTGACCATTAATCTGAGTATGCGCATACCGATCCAGCCTATTCTAGTCTAGTTCAGCAATTTACAGCCTTTCAGCAATTATCAACTGTTTAATTGATCCTGTATATATTCCAATAAACCTACCGAAAGTCTTGGTCCTGTCCATCGGTCTGTTTCGGTCTGTCTGCTCAATTTGTCCGTCTGCCCGTTGCATTGTCAATTGTTCTTCTCTATTTTCTTTGCCGGCTGAATTTCGCACTCTATTGTCAAGGCACGGAAATTCTGCAGACTCGAGGACCCTTACTACTGGCCTTACTGCGCACTATAGCCAACTCTAATAAACTATAACTCTAGTAACCATGAAACAAAGCTTAAAGTTTGAGTGTAAATATGAAACACTCCTGAAACAAAGGTTAAATGTGGATCTGAAACTAACCTAAAACTAACCTAAAACAAACCTAAAACAAATTAAAACAAACCTGAAACAAAACCTTAATTTGATATACTGCTGAAAATAGCCATGTAAAAAAAAAAAAAATTAATTACTCTACTTGAAATTGCAACCTCCTTTGACTCAATTCTTATCTGGGGCCTTGCGTTTCCGCGCCTTGACTCACATCACCCCACATACATATATAAAGACCACATCTCCTGCCCTCCGGTCCATTTCCACCACTGCAATTTTCTTTAACCTTGAATTTGGTACAATATGGCGGACTCTGGCTCCGCGGTGGCGCCTACGGTGTCTAGCTCCTCACTTGACTCGGCCTCTATTGACCTTCAGTCTAATTTTCCCAGGCCTTTATACTCGGATGATGACTCTGCTTCCAGAACTTCCAGAACATCAAAACACTCCAAGAATTCCGCTTTTTCAAAACACTCCAGAACTTCTAGAACATCCAAAACTTCCAGGGCATCGGTGCTGCTGTCCGCCCAGAAAGTGGCTTTGTCCGAACGAAGAGGCATTTTCTCGTCCTTGACACTTCTCCCCGAATACCACGATGCTCAACTTTACCTGACCCGCCGGAAGTACTGCATTGTGTTGATTGTGGCGTTTGCTGCCGTCACTGGGCCCATGGGCTCTTCTATCATGCTCCCTGCCATTGATAACTTGGCTGCAGACCTCAATACCGATGTGTCCACGGTCAATGTATCCGTGGGTATTTACTTGGTTGCATTGGGAGTGTTTCCGCTTTGGTGGTCCAATTTTTCCGAACGTCATGGCCGTCGCTCGGTGTACGTGATCTCATTTATCTTGTTTTTGGCCTTTTCCATAGGCTGCGCTTTGGCCCCATCTATTTCTTCGTTGATCGTGCTACGTCTTCTATCGGGTGTTGGGGCTTCGGCTGTGCAGGCTGTGGGTGCAGGCACCATTTCGGACTTGTTTGTCCAGGAGAAGAGAGGTGCAGCCCTAGGAGTGTTTTACCTTGGTCCACTTTTGGGGCCTTTTCTCTCCCCCATTCTTGGAGGTGCTGTGGCCGAGGCCTGGGGCTGGCGGGCTTGCATGTGGATCATTGTGATCTTGTGTGGAGTTAATGTCTTTACCATCTTGTTTTTCTTGCCGGAAACGCTTTCCAGGGAGACCTTGACTTTGGTCAAAAGGCAAATGGAGGAGGAGATCGATGAATACGACCACGACGACGTACCATCAGGGATAAAAGCTCGTGAAGACGTTGATTTGGAGAAACAGATTGATCTGGAGAATATCCCGGACAAAAGTGGAAACAAACAAGATGATAAGAAAGAGGTGGATTTGGGTGATGGTTCGGAAGGCTTGGCAAAGTCATTTCTGCATCCAGAATCAGAGGAGCTCCAGCCTCTGATCTTTCCCAATGCCCTAAAGACCTCATTGTCGCAGAACTCGGTCAAATCCAGAATCCTGGTGGATTCCCGGAGAAGAAGACCATCTGCAGACCTTTCGGTCCGGTTGTCCCGGCTCAACTCCTCCACGTCCCACATTGTCGATTCTGAAATCCCCATCGACCCGTTGTTTCCCACGATCTCGCGTTACACCACCAACAACTCCAATTCCAGGCGTGCGTCTCGCTACAACTCCAGAATAGAAGATAGCGATACAGACGGAGAAATCCCAGATACTGATCCAGATACTGGTCCAGATGTTGCCGAGAAGGACGATTCCGAAAAAGCCAACTCCCAGAAGTTATCTGGCCATTCGCACCCCAAAGCCACCTTCCTCTATGACTACATCGTGCGTCCCACACATTCGGTGGTCTTCCTAACATACCCACCCGTCCTACTCACGATTTCATACTCAGCGCTCGTGTTCATGGGAATCTACTTCTTCAACATCTCCATTTCCAACCGGTACAGTGTGCCGCCCTACAACTTCTCCCCCGTGATAGTGGGTCTTATGTACATTCCCAACTCCATCACGTACATTTTGGCTTCGATATATGGAGGACGATGGGTCGACCATTTAGCACGGAAAAGTGCCAAACTTAACAACGGCATCATCACTCCGGAGTCACGTATCTCCTGGAACGTCGTGGTAGCCGTGTGTCTTTTTCTCCCCGGATGCATGATTTTCGGTTGGTGCATGGATAAAGGCGAGCACTGGGTCACGCCGTTGATCGGCACGGCCATTTATGGGTTTGCATCTATGATCTTGATTGGCTGCAACATCACCTACATCATCGACTTGTTGCCGGGAAAAGGAGCCACGGGTATTGCGCTCAATAACTTGGTCAGACAGGTTCTTGCGGCCGTGGCCACGTTCATCACCGAGCCCTTGACCACTGCTCTAGGCTTGGGCGTGTTATTCTCCATCTATGCCGGCATCATCACCGTCACTGCGGTGCTAGTATTGTATTTGAAGCACCGGGGGCCTCATTTGCGGAGGAAGTACGATATTGCAAATTACTACGCCAAGTTGTAATCTTATTGATTACAGGTGTGATCTGTGAAGACATTCAATTTTATGAATACTAACCATTTCTTACATGTATGTGTATTCATTGTCAAATATAGAGGCCTTACTAGCTGCCGGGTAACCCCACTTTCCCGGTATTCTATCACTTACTACCACTTACCCACTTACTCACTCTTGGATCCACCTAGTCTAAACTTACTAGATTCCTAATTACTCTATACAATACCTCACTGTTATATTGTAATACCGGACTTCTATAGCAATACTGATGATTGACTATGTTAAAACTCACGCATAGTGACTATAAATGACTAGGATTCCCTGGTTATGATACTTGGATCATAAATATGCTTGTTCTGTCAGTATGACAAACTTTTGAAAATTCGGGTGAATCTGATAATTCTGTTGGTTCTGGAAATTCTGCTGGTTCTGACGGTTTTGCTGGTTGAAGATTCGGATATCGATGACTATGACTCAATGAGAATGTCATCGAAAAGGTAATCCACATTCAAACCCTCTTGCTTCAACACCTCCAACTGTGGCTCCATCACCAGCAAAAGATCGCTGTAGTATCTTGCATCCTTAATGGTCCACGACTCTTCGTCCTCCACCAATAGCGAGCCGGCTGCATGCTTCTTGATGAGATCGACCAACTGCTGCATTTCCCGAATGGCCCATGTGACAAATCCACTCAGATCCACGCTTTTCACCACCTCCCGCTTGAGCACGGGCTCGATGCATGTCCTGTAGATCCTCACTGCCCGCTTGACTATTGACACATAGACGATGATCAAGTTGGACAAGTAGTTGACGATATCCACGCGAGTGGACCCATGGGCACTGGAGATCAACTTACCTACTGTTCTAGCTAGATGGCTGGAGAGGGCTTCAAGCACTGAATTAAAGCCATCCTCAAACTTGCCGAAACTGAGGTAAAACTCCACGATATTAGAGATCTCTTCCTCGGAAAGAGCCTGGATATTATGGTTGAGATCGAATGCAAGACCTTGTTGTACCTTTTCTTTGCGGCTGTTGATCTTCAATTTGACCACATCCACGAGTAACCTTAGCTCCTCGGTCTGGCTGGACTCGGGGAAATTGGAAATCCGCTCGAAGATAGCCCCTAGCCGGCTCTCAATATGCTTGATGAGCCCCACTGCACTCATATACTCATTATGGGCCAAATGCACATCCACCTCGTCCAACTTATCCTCGTTGGTCTTGAGATCCACAAACAACTGTGCAGGCCGGTTGCCATCCCTGCTCATGTGTTTCTTGAAGTCATGTGACCGGTTCCGTTGGTGCACTCGGGCTGAGATATCTTTGAGAAGGAAATCAGAGCTGTTACGGTGGGAATTGGAGTTTCTAGACTCGTCTGGTGCATTGGAACCTGCAAAACTGGTTCCATTGCCAATACTGGAGTTGCGGAGCGAGTCTCTCAATTGCCGTTTCTCCAGGCCTTCGTCCGTAATGGAATTAACACTCTCCCTTCGAGCATGGCCATTTTTCTGGTCTTCCTGTTCTTCTAAATCCCGTTGTTTCTGTAAAAGCTCGTTTTTTCCCTTGTGGTATGCATTCATCACCCGCATGTAGTGGTCGTACCGATCGGTTTGGTATACATAACTCAAGTTATTGGACCGAAGGTTGATGGCATATGTAGTGGAGTCATCTTCGCCGCTTTTCCGGGGGGTTTGCACCTGAGTGCACTCCACGGTGTGGAGAGGCCAGCAGTGCACGGCATGGAGCCGTTTGGGAGTGCCATCCAGGCTCAGTTTCCGGGCTGCTATCAATATACAGTCGTTGAGGAGAAACAAATGGATGGCTTTGCTGGGTTTCCAGGTGCCCACGTTAATTTCGTGCCAACGGCCACTTTCAGAGAGGATATGGCGTTCTTCCGAGGGTTTGATGAACTTCTGGGCGCCATCCACGTGTTTATACAACAGCTGGAGCTCCGTGGCCCACATTTTCTGGAGCACCATGACCGAGGAGCGGTCCCGTTTCTTCGTGGACATCGATAGAGAATTGCCAGCATTTCCTGCACCCCGAGAGCCGTTTTCCTGCACCTCCAACTCGAGTCTCCGGTTGGCACTATCAGTAAACTCGGCCAAGATCCCGTACAACTCCTTGGTAGACACACGCAACAGCAACAATTCCTGCTGAGTGAGCTGTAAATTATCCGTTAACTGCAAGATGTTCTTCTGGTTGCGGTTGATCTGCGTCTTGATATCCTTCTCCACGGTCCGTTTCTGCTCACAGAGCGACTTGTAGAAATCGTCAATGGCCGTGGCGTCTTTATGGCGCATCTCGTTCTTGATGATATTGACGATGGACTCCTGTGGCCTTTGGCTCCGCACAGACACCAAATCCGAGCCATTGGTGGCAGTTCTATGAAGCCCCAGGCCCAATTGCGGAAGACTCGGGAGCTGGCTCAAATCCGCAGCCGTAGGGTGAAAGCCCGTATGTTTGGCAGCATTTACGGAAGCATGGATAGAGAGTCTTCGGTTGGATTTGCGGCTGGAAGCAGCCACTCTAGAGGGGTGGAGGAAGTCGGAGGAGTCATCAAGGCCACCAACGATGGAAGCCGCATCGCCTGCAGCGGCCTGACCACTGTAAGGATTAGACTGGTTGCGAGCCCGCGAAGGCTGCAACTGCCACGGCGCCTTACTCTTTCGATTGGTCTTGAAGTCCATGGAGAAGTAGTTGTTGACTGTTGACGACTGGACGGGTGCACGGGTGCGCGAACACCTATTCACTCAAGTACAATGCTCACCAAGTCAATGCTCACCAAGTCAATGCTCACCATCTCACCAATTCTCAGTCTCACCATCTCACCTATCTCAGTCTCTAACAACAGACACCAACAGACGCCAACACAGACATAAATAGTACATAACTAGTACATAACTAGTACATAACTAGTACAATCGGACAAATAGGTCAGTCTAGACAGATTGGACAGAAGATATTGACTGTAACGATCTGACTGCTTAAAACTTGACTGATAGCAGACCTTGAGTGACCTGACTGGCTTCTGACTGGACAGACTAGACGGATTGGTAGATTGGATAGAATACAGATAAGAAGATTGGATATAAGACAGTGAATATACCTTGACTGAAATATCTGACTGAGCCCATTGTCTCTTGACCAATAGATATTGACTGAGACATTGACTGAGAGATTGGCTAACTCAAATAAGTGGAGAGTTGACAGTTCAGAGATATTGACACTTGCCTCTTGACACTTCACAAATCCTGTTGACAGTTCAAGTGACAAGCTATTGCAGAATCACTAGATGTCTCTAAGCAGTGAGGAACTCAATTACCTCATCTGGAGGTACCTCCAGGAAGGAGGATTTGAGCTTGCGGCGTATGCGCTCCAGAAGGAGTCGCTGTGTGCTGACTATGAGCACGGGTCCAATAAGCTTGTGCCCCACGTTGGCCCGGGGTGTCTTGTTAGCTTGGTGCAGAAGGGAATTCTCTATACGTTTTTGGAGGATGCCAGCGAGGGCAAGACCCCGAGACTTACCCTTCCGGATGCGGTTATGAGAGAAAAGGAAGAGTTAGAGAATGCAGGTTCAGGCACTGGAGCTGGTACTGGAGCTGGCACTCGGACTGGTTCGGGTGCTGGTGTTTCAGGTATTGTTCCAGGTACTGTGCCAGGTACTATTCTAGGTTCAGGTACTGCTCCAGGTTCAGGCACTGCTCCAGGTTGTGCCCCAGATTCAACCCCTGTTCCAGGGCCTGCACTGGACCTGATGCTCATAGACCAAGACTTCGAAACCGTCCAACTCCTGCCGTCCATTACCATCCCACCCAGTCTTTGTCTGCAGTGGCACCCATCCACCAACGTGGTGGCCGTGGGAAACGACGACTCGTCCGCCTATATCTATGCGCTCAAAGATGGAGCGATTTCCGAAACCGTCAAATTGAGTCATCCGCCCATAGTGCAAAAACTGTCTACAATTCCCAACTCCATCACGTGTGTGTCATGGTCTCCATTGGGCACGATGGTATTGACTGCGGGTGCCAATGGGGAGTTGCGTGCGTGGACTCCAGATGGACGCTTGAAGAACCTTGTGAATGGTGCGGTGGACTCGGCAAAGGTGCCTTCGCCCGTGGTGGACCTAGTATGGAACTCGCGGGGCTCGTTGGTGCTTGCGGTGGACATGGGGAATACCGTGAGTATCTATGAGGGTGTTGCCCTTGCCATGGTACTGGAACTTTGGTTAGACCGACCATCCCTCGTTCCACTCGGTCTGGGAAATGGACTTGAAAGGCCTGGAACTGGACTAACTATGGGAGTAGAGAGGCCTGGAATTGGCCTGGAGTCTCGGCTAGGGAATGGACTGGAAAGGCTTGGGAATGGACTGGATAGAGAGATATGGCTGGAAAGGCCTGCGCTGGGAGAAGGTGAATCAGAGGTCCATGCTTGTTGGATCAGTGACCATAAGTTTGCGGTGACCAATAACAAAAACCATATCCAGATCTTCTCGGTCAATGCAGGAGAAGGGTTAGTGGCTGCAGGCCAGTTGGCCGGCCACGAACACGTGATCACCAATTTGACCTTTAGTTCCATTCTGAAACTCTTGGCTTCGGCCTCTGATGTGGATTATGTGATCCGGGTATGGAACAGCCAGCTGTCACATGACTCGCTCGAACTCAATGTGGTTTCGGAAAAAGTGCCTGATTTGGAGTACCATGGGGCCCCCATTCTCGAGTTGTGCTGGCTCTCACGTGCTGGCGACATTGAAGGCAATTTGCTTCTCTCAGTGTCGATGGAGGGAACGGTCAATCTCTGGGATGCATTCACGGGCGATGCATTGGTGAGTGCCAATATCTTCAAGAACCCGGAAAACTTCCGTTATAGTGGTGAGCCGTACGGCACCATCTCCACGAAAAACGCCTTGGTCTATGCGGCTGCCGTTTCGCCCGATCTGGACTACTTGGCCATAGGTGACGATTCGGGTGCTGTGAGTATATGGGATATCCAGGTGAGAGGCCAAACGCACGGGGTGTTGCGGTGCTTGGGTGTTTTCTGTCCCAAACCTTCAGATGACGACACCTTTGGCATCTGTGATTTGGCTTGGAACAAGCAAGCGGATATTCTTAGTGTGAGTTATAAGGGCGGAGAAAGTGTGATGCTTGAATGGCGGAGATAATTGAATGGCGTGGAGGTAAGGGGCATTTGTGGGTCATATTCAGGATATTCTGGGAAAACTCCCATTTGAATCAGGTGAATGGTGAACCAGGACCATGGTTCAGTGTCATTACCTTACTTTTATCGGTTGATCTACTTCACTATACTTGTCCACTCGAATTTGACGAAGTTCAGTATTCAAGTGTGGATTGTTTGGGCTAAGCTGAGACTAATGGCTTTCTGTGCTGAGGTTACAGTTCTGTATTTGACTTCAACCGTCGAAACTTAGAGCTGGAGAGTTGGAGTTTGAGCATTCAGGAATCCTGAGAGTGAAGACTTGAAGAGTGAGGACTTGAAGAGTGAAGACTCGAATAGTGCAGACTCGAATAGTGCAGACTCGAAAAGTGAAGACTTATTAGAGGTCTGAATTATTAGAGTTATGACTCATGAGAGTTATGACTTCTAATATTTCAACAATTCGAGATCTGCCTTCTAAGCTCTGGCTTCTGGTTATTTTCATCTAAAAGTTTAATACTTCTGATTGTGACCTCCCGTTTATTACTTATGAGGTGTGAATCAATAGTTTTATGCTTCTGAGAGTTCTAAGGGTGAAGATGAATGATCTGATTAAGAGTCGAGTCTGAGACTTCTTAAAGAGTGAGAGTTTGGGTGGACCTGATTTCAAGATCAATTTGAATGAACTAAAGTCCTAATCTCCGATTCCATGCTGAATCATCAAAAGTGAAGGTGTGCCCATCGACGTCAATGGTACATCCACGTACATCAACGGATCCAAGAGGTGTTTGGAGGGAATTTAGACGGTGGAGTACCAAGTGGGGATGATGAGAGGAGTGAGTGAAGAGTAAATTAATTGTTGATACAGAAAGAAGGAAGAATGGATCTCAGTTGACTCTGACCTCTGAGACTTGAAGATCTGGACCCCCACTATGGCTCTGATTCAAGCTTAAAGATCTCTGAGATTACCAGGGCCATAGACGAGGCCTAAGATCTGACTTGACACTCTGATAGACCTGACTGACTTGACACTTTGACACACTGGCTGACTCGACACACTGACTGACTCGACAGACCTGACTTCTACTTAACTCTGACAAACAGACTAATTCACTGGCCTAAGTTTCTGGCCTAAGTCACTGGCCTAAGTCACTGGCCTTATTTATTGGTCCTGTCACTGATCCTGTCACTGGACTAATATAAATATACTAATACCAAGTAATCGTGACAGTAAATAGCGAATAAATAATAGTGTCTACATATCTAATAGATACTCTATTGTCATTATGTTTAACTAGTATCACTAAGAATCAGTTCCTCATAATAACACATACATCCAAGTTATGGATCACTTATACCCTGGTTATGGATCACATACATCCAGATTCTGATCACATACATCCAGATTCTGATCACATACATCCAGATTCTGATCACATACATCCAGATTCTGATCACATACATCCAGATTCTGATCACATACATCCAGATTCTGATCACATACATCCAGATTCTGATCACATACATCCAGATTCTGATCACATACATCCAGATTCTAGATCACTTCTTGTAGTAGAGATACATAAGATCCCATCTATACCAGTGCAGTTTCATCTATACCAGTATTGTCTCCAAAAAAGAGAGGGTGATCTCCTGCATACTACACCGTGGCCAGGGCAGTAGCCGAGGAAACCACCGAGGCTGCAGACTCCGAGGCTGCAGTGGCAGCTCTTCTCAACGTAGGGCTGGTTGCCGGGAAAAAGATCTCCAAGTAACACGTGGCCAACGAAACAAAAGCAAAGGCCAACCTTAACAACGGAGGCTGGCCTGCATCGTCACCTGCAGGTTTATTGTTGGGTTCAGTCAAATACGACTGGAGAGCCAAGAACACCGAGGTCCACGACATCATCTTGTTCCTCATAAACATGGCGGCCATGGGCAAGGTTTGGGACACCATGGATGAAGCATCGCTTCTTGGTTTGGCGGGGTGGTGGACGTAACTGGGGGGAGTTAATATACTGGAAAGCCATATAAACGGAACCGATTCTTCCTAAACGGGAAACTAGTTCTTAAACGGGAAACTAGTTCTTAAACGGGAAACTAGTTCTTAAACAGAAAAACCATTCCCAAAGGGGGAAACCATCTCTTGGGTTTGATTGGCTATAGAAGTACGTACGGTACCACGAGGTCGGCTCTCTTATGCGTAGACATGTTGTGTTGAGAAGGTATTGAGTGCGGCCATGTATTTGACCTGGGGTGGGGTGTTGACATACATCCGTACACCACGATATATTAATAAAAAAGACTACATTATGTAAGGGTGTATATCAGTACATCCGACCTCAATACTCCAATGGAGTAATATGTTAGTATATCCGAAGTTTTGTTCTATAGGCTGGTAACGGAGTAAGGTTGTGTGTGTGTTGATTTAGGTGTGTGAAGTTTGTGAAGAATGTGGGAGTGTATGCAGGATTCTACACTATGGATATTACTAAAGAAGGTTATATCTTTGAAATATTTGCATATCAATGACTGACAAGAATATTACTCGAGTATCACAGTTGTCCTTTTTTTTTAATTGTATCTGTGAGTTTCTAGTCAAAACCCCGATTAGAGGCAGAGCATCTCTAGTCCCAGGTGTTAGATCCACCATAGGTAGTACTGTTGAGTATGCAAGATGTGCGAACTCGTGTGTGCAGGCAAGCTGTTACATGCAGTACAGGAAGTTGTAGATTACTTAACTCCTCATGTGCCCTCAACTCGGGCACGTCAGGTGGTCCTTTCAATAGCCATGGAGTTCAGTCCAGAGGACTGTACTTATTAGTAAACAAAAAGTTCATAGTCTCATCAAGATATGTATATACTTGAGGAGTTACACGAGAGCTGTTTCTGGTGGGTCTGGGAGTAGAGGACATCTTTGTATGATCCTCTCAGACGATCTTCTGATTGATTAATTTAACACTAGGATTTCAGCAAGAGTCCTAACTTATATAGTCTAGGAACTCTGCTCGACTTTCAGTCTTTCACTGAAGCTAAACCTTCTTCAACATCTTTCATGCGGGAGCTAAACCTTCACCAAGGTTCACCAAAGTAAGGCAGAACACACTCTATACTTTCTAAAGAGCCCGCCTTCCATTTCTGGAATGATCAGTCATTGCTCATTCTCAACAGAAGTTGTTGGAAAACGGCGATCGAGAGAGCGCGTTCTGAAATTCACGGGCTAGCGAAATATCAGACAATCAGTTTTTCCGAGACAATCAATTGTTGAAGACAATGGATTAGACAATTAAGGAAGAATCCCCAGATACAGTGTATTTCAAAACTATTCAAACCAGCGCGACAAAACTATTCAAACCAGTGCGACAAAATTATTCAAACCAGTGTGACAAAATTATTCAAACCAGTGTGACAAAATGTTTCGTACCCCTTCGCACATCCTTTCAAACCAAGTGGCATAATGTTTCATACCAACTTTCATTAGAATTCCATACTTTGAAATCCTAAATCTGGACGATTGCCTCATGTGTACTACATTTGGGAGTCTTGCAGTACCAATTAAGGGTCTAAACGAACGGAAC
>NKZI01001572.1:0-19590 GCA_002370645.1 Metschnikowia sp. 00-154.1 | reverse complement strand
GTTGGTGTGGAACATTATGCCATTTGGTTTGAAAGGATGCGAAGGGGTACGAAACTTTTTGAATTATTGGTTTGAATCGTTTTGTCGCGCTGGTTTGAAACATTTTGTTGCGCTGGTTCGAATAGTTTTGAAAAACACTGTACAGATGTTTCTGATTGGTCGGTCCTTGGTGACACCTCCATAGATACAGATGTTTCTGATTGGTTGGTCCTTGGTGATACATAGATACAGATGTTTCTGATTGGTTGGTCCTTGGTGATACATAGATACAGATGTTTCTGATTGGCTGGTTCTTGGTGATACTTCCATAGATACAGATGTTTCTGATTGGCTGGTTCTTGGTGATACATAGATACAGATGTTTCTGATTGGTTGGTCTTTGGTGATACATAGATACAGATGTTTCTGATTGGTTGGTCCTTGGTGATACATAGATACAGATAATTCTGATTGGTCGGTCCTTGGTGACACCTCCATAGATACAGATGTTTCAGATTCTCGAGGAGACACCGAATTTGCAGCACTCTTGTTGAGTTTGCACAGTCAACTCTCTGGTAGGTGACAATACAAGCATAGCACAATAGGACAATCACCTTGCTTCAACAAAGGCTGAGCGTTGATGTCCACAAGCCTAGTGGCAAATTGTCTGTACTTATGTTTCAAGAAACTGTAACACTCCAGATTTAGAGCCACAACAAAAATTATGCCTACACAACGCTACTCCCATTTTTGTGCTTATGTTAGCGTGGGGTTGCTCCTGATGTCATGTTTGCTACCAGACCAACTAATGTATGCGCGACTCTCATTGGCAGCTGAGTGCGCATATCCAACAGAGGTGATGACCTCGAGTCATTTTTAGTATGCGTCTGTTGCTAAGTTTCTCCACACTTCCTGGATATTGCATCTGCAGGCACCCAAGTATATTCCGAGTTCGAGGGGAAGAACAAAAATTCGGGTACTATTGGTAGGTTTATTGGAGGTTTATTGGAGGTTTATTGGAGGTTTATTGGAGGTTTATTGGAGGTTTATTGGAGGTTTATTGGAGGTTTATCGTAGGTTTATTGGAGGTTTATTGGAGGTTTATTGGAGGTTTATTGGAGGTTTATTGGAGGTTTATTGGAGGTTTATTCGTAGGTTTATTGGTGTAGTGACTTAGTGTAGTGTATCAGTGTAGTGTATCAGTGTAGTGTATCAGTGTGTATCAGTGTAGTGTATCAGTGTGTATCAGTGTAGTGTATCAGTGTGCATCAGTGTAGTGTATCAGTGTAGGTGTCGGCATGAAGCTATAATTCTAAATGGACTGCACATTCCTAGCTTGCACTAAAAGTTCTCATACTTTTATTTTTACTCACCCAATTTTTTCCCCATTTTACTAAGCATTCGAATTATTCTAAGCATTCTCGGGTTCTACGTCATCTCTACGAGGCTTCCTAATTTTCTTTTTTTCTTTTTTTTTTTTTTTCTTTTTTTCGTATAAGAAATGGGGCTTCATAATCGTTTCCGTTACCACGACGTCATCGCGCATCGATTCATGCAATGAGATACTATTTTTAAGCACCAAAGATATTTTTAGACGGCTGCAAAAAGTATATAAACCAAATGAATCTTCAATGATTTCCTTTTTAATTATCGTCACAATCAATATAAATAAAATCTTAAAAACAACCCAAAATTATAATCTAGAATAAGCTACAATGCAATACCTTCCATTTTTGAGCATCCTTGCCGTGGCACTTGCTGGTCAATCCATCAGCCCTGTGCTTCTTAGATCTGGTTCCCAATACCAATATGCTTTGTTGGGATCTGATGGTAACAATGTTATTCCTAACGGAAAAACCGAGTTGAAGTTGGTGTTAAATGACGATGGATCTTTAGTTGATACTGCCTCTCAGAAATACGTCAACATCGGATCTGATGGATATGTGATTTTATCCGACAAAGCCCAGAAGGGATACTCCATCAAGGACAACTACTTGGCTCATGATCTGAACAGTGGTTTTGGTGTTGAGAACAATCAGATTGCTTTTGACAAGAGCGACTCCGATTTCTTGGGTGTTGCCGTGAGAATCACGGACTCTAAGAAGGTGGACGATGTGACTCCAAAGAAAAATGACTCCCAAAAGACTGAGCCCAAAGGAGAGAGCAAGGACGGAAAGTTCGGACTTATTGCTATCCACTCCGGATCCAATGTGCAGAACGCAGCCATCAAAAAGGTTGACAGTCACCCACACGTTTTCTCCATTGGTGGAGACCAAGGTGAGGACTTGCAATTAACTTTTGGTGAGGATAAGACCACCTTATTTGACCAAACCGGAAGAGGTATCAACTTGGACCAAAATACTGGTGAGTTGGGAGACGTAGCACCTTTCGGCCGTCAACCTGCCACCACTGGTTTCTCCATCAAAGACGGACACTTGGCCTACAATGGAAACACTGCATGGAACGCATGTCCATCTGGAAACGAGTTGTCGTTATCCAACAAGGACTGCACTGGCGGAACCTCCATTGAATTGAGAGTCGTTTAATTGACTCGATTAGACTTTAGATATTATGAATAATGAATAGCATTTACTTTGATTACTTTAGACCATGTAAGTTTGTATTTAGTCAGTAATCTTTTCCAGGAATCATAGTAGTATAATAATCATAGTAATAGTAATCGAAGTATTAGTAACCACGGTAATAATTATTATAGTAATTGTTAGATCCACAATAGGTAGAACACTACTTATTGATACATTATGGAGCCTACGATGTCCGATTCTAGTATTGTCTACTACAAATGCTGTGACACGGTATTTGGTCATTGTGACGGTATTTGGTCATTGTGACACGGTATTTGGTCATAGTGACACGGTATTTGGTCATTGTGACAACTCGTGAATCAGAGGCCCTTTTCGAATATTCCAGAACAATCCTTACCATTGTTCTGGTGGAGAGTTTTACGGTGTCACGTTTCTCTCAAAAGTTATATAAACCGCTCCGGTTCCTCGCTTTGAGGAACCATCAACGAATACAAGTTTAGTCAATACACGTTATAAAGAACATAACATGGAGGTCAAACCCAACTGTTTTGCTTATTCTTCCACTGAGGTCTTAGCCGCTCTCAATGGTCTCGCAAGGTCTGCAAATGGTTTGCCGCATGGGTCAAGACACGAGTAAAGTCGAACCGACGGGAAAGCTGATAAATCCAGGACTGATCGGTAATGTAGCCGCTCTCGTTGAGCCAGGTAAGGAAAATATTGAACCAGAGTTCGAGGCTGCGATAGTAACCTGTCCATGAATTGGGTGATGCAACGGCTGAGGGTGATGCAACGGCTGAGGGTCTCGTAAAGTCAGCGACTCCAGAAAGGATGGCGACGGCTTCCCCAAGTAGTCCGAAAGACATCTGGGTGAAATGGCGCGAAGCGACAAAAATAGTGCGTGCGGCACGACCGGCACTCAGGAAGGCGGCTGGGGCAAATCCTGAAGTGATGACTGCTGATTCACCAAGTTCGCTGAATGGCCGTGATGCGACTTGGAGTGAGGCGGCAAGTGAAGCGTATGCAACCGACTCATTTGATTTTGAGCCCTGAGAATAAACTTCTCAATGGACCTTTTCATGCTTGCAAAATAACTGCTGATAGTGAAGTACACATGATCTTTTACCAAATGAACTTGCCTTTCCTGGCACTTTGAATCAAGGTAGATCTCTACCTCTTGTCAGAAAATGATCTTGGAATTAAACAAAAGCTTGGAAATGAATATAAGCTTGAAAATCAATATAAGCTTGAAAATCAATATAATCCTAATGAGGTGCTTGTACCTGTTTCTAAGAAAAATTTGGAATCTGACTTTCCTTGGGCATTCTTTGCAAACTTCAATGGGACACTTGTGCTGATCTCCCAAAAAGATAATTCTGAAGATAATTCTGAACATAATTCTGAACAAAGTCGTGAACATAATTCTGAACATAATTCTGAACGAAGTGGTGAACATAATTCTGAACGAAGTGGTGAACATAATTCTGAACGAAGTGGTGAACATAATACTACAGTGGATCCTGCACATGATCATAAAGTCAGTCCTAAAGTCAACCCTAAAGTCAACCCTAAAGTCAACCCGAAAGTCAACCCGAAAGTCAACCCGAAAGTCAACCCTAAACTCAGTTTACCTTTTCATGAAAACATTCCCGATGATGTAGGGTTCAGTATTCAAGATGGCTACGCTATCAAAACAGACAAATCTACGGTGCAGAATGTGGGGATTCATGGCCACCTCTTTAGCTTGGGTTCGCCTTTTCCCCAGAAAAGTAAATTGGAACTTGATGATAAACTGAGGGTGGTCAACTCAAGATACTACTTTTGTCTGAGAGTTCACGGAATCAAAACTATTAATGACCAACAATTTTCGGACCAGTGTTCCGAAGTGGAGAGTTATTTCTTACAGTATGACCAGAAAACATGGATTGGAATGATGAAGCTGCAAGAGGAAACCTCTCTTGATCAAAAAATTGAGACTTCTCTTGATGATCAAAAAATTGGGATTTCTCTTGATGATCAAAAAATTGAGACTTCTCTTGATGATCAAAAAATTGACATTTCTCTTGATGATCAAAAAATCACAAAAAATACTTCATCCATAACCAATCCCTTGCCTTATTTGTTGATTGCAAAGATAAATGAATTCACCTCGCCTCTTGGAGCTCAAATGTACCCACATAATGGAGCCAATTACAGTGCTATGGTCTATGGACCACGTGTTGATGAGCCTGTGTCGTTCATGATTGAAGGCAATACAGCCATTAGTAAAGACACTAATAATAATGGGTACCTTGGAATATTCGAACACGCCCTTGCTTTCGGGAAAGGAGTGCGGCTAAGACCTCAGTAAAAGAGAAGGCAGAATGGTTGGGTGCGACCTCCACGTTATGTTCTTTTAATACATTTATGCCTAAACTCTTATATTCGTTGATGGTTCCTCAAAGCGAGGAACCGGAGCGGTTTATATAACTTTGAGAGAAACGTGGAACCGAAAACCTCTCCACCAGAACAACGAGAAGGATTGTTCTGGAATATTCGAAAGGGGCCATCTATGCACGAAGTGCCCTAATGGCCAAACGCCGTATCACCATTGTAACAATCGGACTGAGAGGCTTCATAATACCTTCATAGGCAGGGCCCTGCCTATGGTGGATCTAACACTATCATCAATATCGCATATGTTCAAATGAGTTAACCTCTGATTGCCTGATGTGTGTGCCTCTGTTCTCCGCACTTCCATGTTTTCATGGTATGACTTTGTCCTTGAACTTTTTATAATCTTTGCGAGATTCCAAGTCCCCGGTACTTGATATAGACTCTATAGTACCCCGGTCCTATTTTCATCACCTCGGTGACAATTCACTATTGGTAACCCGGTCCCGTATATGTACCACCTCTCCCTCGGTTCACTAGAGACTATGGGTACTTCTGTTTCAACACCCCAGTCTAACGACCTAGGGAACGGCTTAGGTAACTCTCGTCTATCGGTACCTCGACGACCTCAGTACCTCATAAACCCTCACACTGGTACTCACTGGATAGAGCATCCTGCATGGACGACACCCTAGGGATCTCCCCCAACTTCTCCAGAAGGTCCTGGCAATCCACAACTATCTCATGCAACCGTTCATCCTCATGCCAATTAGTGGGAAGACACAAGACCATCTGCGGGATCAAATCGGTTAAAATTGAGAGGAGTCTTGTTTTCTTCTCAAGCTTTTTATGTTCTTTTAGTAGCGTTCGCAGCCGTTTCGGGTCGGAATCACCACCAAATTGGTTCTGGAACGTGTTTTCCAAAGCCTGGAGATCCGCCGCAAGACTCCGAAGTCGGGTCACGTGCGGCGTCATTTTATCATGGACAAGTTTTTGGATTTCAGACTCTTTCTCGGCTAGACTACCCAATTGGGTTAAACTCCGCTCGTATTCCGGAATTAAGCGATGGATATTGGCAGGATGGGCATTAAACGCCGACCCCAACTTCTTGATGTTGTTCAAAACGCTTAACTCCGCATTAGTCAACGCCAGGTTCTCCTGAAACACCAGGCGGAGAAGCGGTAGTGCCGCAGCCAAAACGAGCCCGAGATCGTGGCGCTTGAAATCGGCCATTTGTCGGAGAAATTGCCCGATTTCGACATTGCTTTTATTCCGGAAAACCGGCGTATCAAAGACCTCACTATACCTTTTGCTTATGTAGTTCAGATCTTGTGTCACGAGCTCTTGGATCCGGTTCAAATAGACCAAATGGTCGAGCTTTTGGCTTAGCTCGGAGATGGCCGAAAAATAGCCTGTTTCGGGTAAAGTGTTCTCGGGCCCGCGCTTGGTCTCGGGCCAAAGTTCGGGGATGCCAAACTCATGTTCGAGCTCCACAGAAAGCTCCTCACATGTCTTCGAAAGGGTAGGCCCAGCCATGCTGTTTACCACGAAAACATGTCGCGTTTTATGGTGGTACTGCAGATAAGACACACACCCAAAGGAACCAGAAAACCAGAAAACCAGAAAACCCGAAGATCAGAAACCAGAGAATTATAGAAGGAAAGGACCGTTAAGTTATGAAGACTATATTCATTCACTATGGTGATACACCATCAAAAAAATTCCGGGAAAGTATACAAAGGTCGTGCGCGACTCATAAACATACCAACGATTGACTCCGCCATCTTAAAAAACAGCAGCTGATCCATAAAAGACCCATTAAACAAATAACCTCAACTTCATACTTAACCCAATCTCATTAAAATCGTGAAATTTGCATTTCTAAACCCGATTTTTTTTTGCTCCATACAATATCCACACCCGTACACCACAACCCACCTCACATTCTCAACCTCCACTACTCAGCTCACCCTACACCATGGACAAGCAGAAGTATCTCGACATCGTGGCTACGGGCGTGTTCGCCAAGTTCGGCCCCGACGCCTTGGATGCACTCCACGCTGAGGTGGCCCTTTTCCTCGCCCAAAATTCCGACACTTTGGACGCCTCCGAACTCTTTGATATCTACGAGCTCCAGTTCTATGTGCTGCTCCTTACGAACCGGGACATCGAGGCCAAATCGTACTTGGACCGATTCAACGATCAGTTTGCAGGTCAAGGGCCATCACAGAAGATTATGGTGCTTCGGCTGATGTACTACGAAGCGACGGGGGATCTGAAGGCGGCTATTGCCGCATTGGGTAATAATCCGGACGAGTTGCGGGCGTCACGGAGGTTGGCGGCGTTTTCGCGTACGCGGGCCGATGGCTCCAAGAACTGGGCCGAATATGCCAAATCCTTGAATTACTACCTTAACCTTCAGCCGGCTGATGTGCAGGCATGGGCCGAATTGGGCGATGTTTATGCCGAATTGGGACACTACGATAAGGCCGTGTTTTGCTGGAAAGAAGTGCTTTTACATCGGCCGACTGCATATAACGCGTTCGCTAAAGTCGGTACTCTCCACTATACGATGCATCTCTACCTCTTGCTGAAAAAACCAGAAAAGAAGGAGGCTTTTTTGGAGGTGCTTGATGCGGTGGATGAGGCACGTGTCGCATTCCTTCGTGCTGTCGAAATTAGTGAGTCCTGCACAGAAGCATGGCTTGGCCTCTACTTGCTATCGAAGTCAGAGCTTCTCTCAAAGCTCGCCAAGAATCGAGCCTTGGGAACCTCGCCCCGCGTGATGGCCGTGTCACGTGACTTCGACTCTCTCCAACCTTTGGCCCAGAAAATGGTCATGAAGCACGATAATTTGGACGAATCAGCCTTCAATTCCCTTATCAGTTCCCAGAAAATCGAAGCCTAATCAAGGAAAAGCTTCACTTTATGTTTTCGTTGCTTTTTTCCCCCGCTTCCCCGCTTCCCCGCTTTTCCCCGCTTTATTTTGGAAATTTCCAACAATTCCCAGAATTCGACGCTACATTTAACATTATGGACAAGTTTATTGACTATAAACATCAGAACGACATACTATAGAAGACTATGGAGTTGAAGCCATAGAATACTATGCAGTGTATGACTCACATTGAGTCTTAGTGCTTGTCGCCACATTTGCAGGCGTCTCCGCATTTGCAGACTTCACAGGTACAGGTGGATGGTTCTTGGTAGTTCTTCATTTTGATGGGGAACAAGAACATGGGGAAAGTGTCCATATTTATAGGGCAACTGGGCGTGCAGGAGGCCAGACCTCGGCAATCAAGATAGCGCGGGTATGTGCAGGCGCACGTGTTTGTTGGCTATTTAGACGTACTTGCAGATGGACCGAAATTTGGCCAATTCCGTTCCCCACTACGTCCAATTCCGGTCCCTTCCCATTCCAGCCCATTCCGGCCCAATCCGGCCCAATACATCCATACACCAGTCAATGACACTATATCCAAAAGCACTCTTCTATAAATCTACCTTTTTATTCTACATTCAATAATTTCACCAAAATCTTTCTTAGTTCCCCGTTTCTTCTTTCAATGCAGGCCTAAAAACAACGCCTTAGAACGCTCACTGGATGCAGTCTTTGAGACGCAACGCCTTAGAATGTTGGATGGTGTCTGCAGTCCGAATTTCAGAGGAATTCTTGAACTTCAAAATTAGCAAGGATGCTTTGCGTGGAATCTGAAATAATCGGTGGGTTTTTGAGTAATACAAGAGAACAATAGATCAAAATAGGAGGCGTGGTATGATTGAAATGTATGGAGTGTAAAAATGTGATGTTGTATGCAGGCCTGCGATATAAGCGCGTGGAAAGATGTCGCGTGACGTTTATTTGAATACGAGAAATTGGACACTCCTGTTGAGCCAAACGTTTAGGTGGAAGTGCATGTTAATTCAGGCCAAGTGCAGGTTAATTCAGGCTAAGTGCAGGTTAATTCAGGCCAAGTGCAGGTTAATTCAGGCCAAGTGCAGGTTAAGTACAGTTCTGGAACCACCTGGAACTACCCTGCATCCATTGGTCCAATTTACGACAAACCAGAAAGCAGGAATACAGGAAAGAAAGGAAACCAGTAAAACAGTATCAGTCTACCTTGCAATATGCACTCTACACTTTACTCTACTCTACTCCACTGTACTACACTACAGTTTACCCTACAATATACACTCTACTCTACTACACTTAACTCTACTCTACTAAACTCTACTCTACTAAACTCTACTCTACTAAACTCTACTCTACTACACTTAACTCTACTCTACTACCAATGCTAACATGGGACCATCACAGTGGGGTCTGAACAACCAACACTGGGACTGACATTGGCACTGTGAACAGCTAACACTGGAACCATGAAAAGTTAACCTTGAGACAAACACTGAGACAAACACTGAGACAAACACTGAGACAAACACTGGGACAAACACTGAGACAAACACTGAGACAAACACTGGGACAAACACTGAGACAAACATTGTTATGCTACTCGTTGAAACCATGGTAGGCCTCTATCTTACCATCGCTACCATCAAAAGTTGATGGGGCAGAAATTCAAATGAACCATCGCCAGCTTAAAATCATGCAATTCGTTAAGTCATAATCAATCAATCAATCAATCAATCATCAAAAATGTTGATTTTTATCTACCATTGTCAGGTGGTTTTTCTTGGTGATTTAGGTATTAATCATGTATTAGCTTGAGACTTTCCAGGTGTATACCAATTAGCGAGGTACTGTCAAAACAAAATGATAATAATAAAAAATTATAAACGATAACTGAATTAATGAGATAACTGAATTAATGAGATACCTGAATTAATGAGATAACTGAATTAATGAGATAACTGAATTTATGAGATTAATGAGATAACTGTTATGTTCTTTTAATACATTTATGCCTAAACTCTTATATTCGTTGATGGTTCCTCAAAGAGAGGAACCGGGGTGGTTTATATAACTTTGAGAGAAACGTGGAACCGAAAACCTCTCCACCAGAACAACGAGAAGGATTGTTCTGGAATATTCGAAAGGGGCCATCTATGCACGAAGTGCCCTGATGGCCAAACGCCGTATCACCATTGTAACCATCGGACTGAGAGGCTTCATAACACCTTCATAGGCAGGGCCTGCCTATGGTGGATCTAACAATAGCTGAATTAATGAGATTAATGAGATTAATGAGCCACTCACAGTTTTACTGTATAATTCTATACAATATACTTAAAGAACCTCCGAACCTCCTCTTCTGGAGATGAAATTTGGCCTGGAAATGAAATTTGGGCTGGAAATAGAACTTGGCCTGGAAAAGAAACTTGGCCTGGAAATGTGGAGATATGCTTTGGTTCTTAAGCAATGTATCGGCTTCGAGTTTTTCCAACACATAATCTTTTCCATCAGCTTCAAAGTCGTATTTTTTGTCATGGACCATACTCAAGGAATAGCTGATTTCATTAATCTTGGAGATTTGCTCATTATAATCATCAAGTATGAGTTGGTTCACTTCATTGAGCTATTTGATGTTGGAAGGAAACTTGAGGGAACTGGTTATCATGTTCACCAGCAATTTTTTAGTATTGTCTATACTAGCTACAATGTTATGACTGGTTCTATTTGTAGTAGTAATGTCTTTGTAGTACTAATTTTTTTGTAGTACTAATTTCGTTGTAGTACTAATTTCGTTGTAGTACTAATTTCTTTGTAGTACTAATTTCTTTGTAGTACTAATTTCGTTGTAGTACTAATTTCTTTGTAGTACTAATTTCTTTGTAGTACTAATTTCTTTGTAGTACTAATTTCTTTGTAGTACTAATTTCTTTGTAGTACTAATTTCTTTGTAGTACTAATTTCTTTGTAGTACTAATTTCTTTGTAGTACTAATTTCTTTGTAGTACTAATTTCTTTGTAGTACTAATTTCTTTGTAGTACTAATTTCTTTGTAGTACTAATTTCTTTGTAGTACTAATTTCTTTGTAGTACTAATTTCTTTGTAGTACTAATTTCTTTGTAGTACTAATTTCTTTGTAGTACTAATTTCTTTGTAGTACTAATTTCTTTGTAGTACTAATTTCTTTGTAGTACTAATTTCTTTGTAGTACTAATTTCTTTGTAGTACTAATTTCTTTGTAGTACTAATTTCTTTGTAGTACTAATTTCTTTGTAGTACTAATTTCTTTGTAGTACTAATTTCTTTGTAGTACTAATTTCTTTGTAGTACTAATTTCTTTGTAGTACTAATTTCTTTGTAGTACTAATTTCTTTGTAGTACTAATTTCTTTGTAGTACTAATTTCTTTGTAGTACTAATTTCTTTGTAGTACTAATTTCTTTGTAGTACTAATTTCTTTGTAGTACTAATTTCTTTGTAGTACTAATTTCTTTGTAGTACTAATTTCTTTGTAGTACTAATTTCTTTGTAGTACTAATTTCTTTGTAGTACTAATTTCTTTGTAGTACTAATTTCTTTGTAGTACTAATTTCTTTGTAGTACTAATTTCTTTGTAGTACTAATTTCTTTGTAGTAGTAATTTCTTTGTAGTAGTAATTTCGTTGTAGTAGTAATTTCGTTGTAGTAGTAATTTCGTTGTAGTAGCAATTTCGTTGTAGTAGTTGATGTTGAGAGGCGTAATATACACTCCCATAAGCTGGAACAGTTATCAAGTTGTTTTCCAACAACTCCTTTAATTGTGGCACTTTAGTGACCATCTCTGTTGCTTGTATTCTTATCTATATCTAAATATACTTGGAGATCGTTGTATCTTAACACAGGTGTTTCGATGATCTCTTCTAAGAATTCGCATCCATTCTTATATGCACCATCTCTCTCCGTTCATTAAAGTCTTACCGAAATTGTCTTCTCCAAACACAATGACCAGAATTAGATGAACGGTAGATGAGAACAACATGAGATCCGAGAGAGGCTTGGCTCCTGCTTTGCCTCTCTTCAACAATACCCACCATTATTTCATCTATATGCAGTCACATGAACATGCAGTACCCACAAGTTTACTGATCCCTCAACTTCAACAGTAGTAATAGTATTCTGATTTATAGTGGTAGTAGTAATATTTTGATTTATAGTGGTAGTAGTAGTATTCTGATTTATAGTGGTAGTAGTAGTAGTATTCTGATTTATAGTGGTAGTAGTAATATTTTGATTTATAGTGGTAGTAGTAATAGTATTCTGATTTATAGTGGTAGTAGTAGTAGTATTCTGATTTATAGTGGTAGTAGTAATAGTATTTTGACTTATAGTAGTAGTAGTAGTTTGGATTTCTAGGTTTCTCCGTTTCTCAAAATGTCGAATTACTCTTGTGGTAGCTCCATTTTTACTAGCTATACACTTATTGGGAGGCGCACGCCCTGGTGCTTGGTTCCAGCCAGCAATCTTCAACGAAGCGTCGCTGAACGCGTATAACTTCACCGTGTTGTTGGGATAGTTCTCCCTTGTGATGCTTCTGAACCAATCTTTTGTATCCCCAAGTAGGCTAATATTTTCTTGAGTTTCATGAGGTCTGATTCTGTAGCTTCCTTGGTGTATGATCCGAATTTGCTCACGCGGTATGCGATGTCAGGACGGCTAATGTTCGCTAACCAGCTGTATACCAAGGCAGTATTTTGACGTATAGTAGTGGTGGTAGTAGTAGTATTTTGACTTATAGTAGTGGTGATAGTAGTATTAATAGTGTTATGTTCTTTATAACGTGTATTGCCTAAACTTGTATTCGTTGATGGTTCCTCAAAGCGAGGAGCCGGAGCGGCTTATATAACTTTGAGAGAAACGTGGCACCGAAAACCTCTCCACCAGAACAACGAGAAGTATTGTTCTGGAATATTCGAAAGGATCATCATAGTACTTTATACAACGATGGTCATGACACTGCGTTTACAATGGCCATAGTAACAATTGGACTGAGAAGCTTCATAATACCTTCATAGGTATTGTCCTGCCTATAGTGGTTCTAACACATACTATATCATAGTAGTCAGTAGTAGTCAGTAGTAGTAGTGTAGTAGTGTAGTAGTGTAGTAGTGTAGTAGTGTAGTAGTAGTAGTCATTAGTGAGTAAGAGTAGTAGTCACTATAGAGTAGTCAGTAGTATTACTAGTATATAGTAGTGGTAGTAGTAGTAATAGTAGTAATAGTAGTATTTTGACTTATAGTAATAGCAGTAGTAGTGTAATAGCAGTAGTAGTGTAATAGCAGTAGTAGTGTAATAGCAGTAGTAGTGTAATAGCAGTAGTAGTGTAATAGCAGTAGTAGTGTAATAGCAGTAGTAGTGTAATAGCAGTAGTAGTGTAATAGCAGTAGTAGTGTAATAGCAGTAGTAGTGTAATAGCAGTAGTAGTGTAATAGCAGTAGTAGTGTAATAGCAGTAGTAGTGTAATAGCAGTAGTAGTGTAATAGCAGTAGTAGTGTAATAGCAGTAGTAGTGTAATAGCAGTAGTAGTGTAATAGCAGTAGTAGTGTAATAGCAGTAGTAGTGTAATAGCAGTAGTAGTGTAATAGCAGTAGTAGTGTAATAGCAGTAGTAGTGTAATAGCAGTAGTAGTGTAATAGCAGTAGTAGTGTAATAGCAGTAGTAGTGTAATAGCAGTAGTAGTGTAATAGCAGTAGTAGTGTAATAGCAGTAGTAGTGTAATAGCAGTAGTAGTGTAATAGCAGTAGTAGTGTAATAGCAGTAGTAGTGTAATAGCAGTAGTAGTGTAATAGCAGTAGTAGTGTAATAGCAGTAGTAGTGTAATAGCAGTAGTAGTGTAATAGCAGTAGTAGTGTAATAGCAGTAGTAGTGTAATAGCAGTAGTAGTGTAATAGCAGTAGTGTGGTATAATCTAGTAAAATAATACTCTTTACTCACTTATACAAGTACTACAGTTCGAGTGAGTAGTAGTAGATTAGTAAGCTCAGTCTACAAGTGACCGTTCTTCATGTGAACTAATCACTTTTCGGTTACCCAATATCAGGTATCGAATGGTCGTTTGGAGAATCGGAAAAATTGATCTTTTGATTGAGATTGATCTTCACCTTTCTATCATCAACGAATACATTGTAACGAATACACACGGTAACTAGGTAACAGACCTGCTAACAACAATCCAACAGTAGAGTAGTCAGTAGTAGTCAGTAGGTAGTAGTAGGAGTAGTAGGAGTAGTCAGTAGTAGTAGTAGTAGTAGTAGTAGTAGTCAGTAAGAGTGGTCAGATTAGTCAGTAGTAATAGTAGTAGTAGTAGTAGTAGTAGTAGTAGTAGTAGTAGTAGTAGTAGTAGTAGTAGTAGTAGTAGTAGTAGTAGTAGTATTTTGACTTATAGTAGTGGAAGTAATAGTAGTACTAATAGTAGTAGTAGTAAAGAACAAAAAAAACATTAATTCCTACTATTGGCTCAAAGATATCCATAAGAAGCTATGTGATGATCTATAATCAGATGGATCTATAATAAAATGGATCTATAATCAACCGATCTATAATCAACCGATCTATAATCAACCGATCTATAATCAACCGATCTATAATCAACCGATCTATAATAAAATGGATCTATAATAAAATGAATCTATAATAAAATGGATCTATAACCAACCGATCTATAACCAACCGATCTATAACCAACCGATCTATAACCAACCGATCTTTTTACACTTCTTTCAACTTCAGGGAACCTTAGAAGGATTTCCTAAATCGTTGTGAAACATGTGACTTTCGTATTGAAGTGAATTTATATTTTTGCAAGTATATCAAAAAGGAAATCTATTTCATTTTCAAATTCTTGTGTAGGTTATATTCATATATTCATTCTGTTGTTATACTCCGGTTTACGTCAAGTACTCTGGTTACTATGTTCATTCGTCGATGATCCTCAGAAGGAGCCTCAAAGGAGGACCTGTCAGACCCACCATGGGTAGAGATCTACTTATGGGAATATTATGAAACCTCTCTACCTGATACAATGGCTATTGTTACTCAGCCCCCTATTTAGACTTCTACTCCGCCCTATTGTACGGAGTGGCAGAATCAGCTGAAGTGATTAAAACAATGATCGCTAAGGCGTTGTTCCGCAGCGCTCTCTATTATTGAAAAGTTATATAAGCAGCTCCGATGCCTCGCTTGAGGAATCATCAACGATAAAGATAACTGAGTGCTTAAAGCTACAACAAGAATCTAACAGATCCAGTGTGATTTATATAACAATTGAAGAGAAACGTGTCATTGAAAAACTCTTCACCAGAAAAATGGTGGGGATTGTTCTGGTATCTTTGAAGACAGCTCATTTTGCGATGGCCGAACGCCGTGCTACGGCGTTTGCACTAGATCTTGTTAGCCCTTGTTTGTATTTTAGCCCTTGTTAGTCCTTGTTAGGATCAGGAAGAGGCTTCACAATACCTCCATAGGTAGGACATTACCTTTGGTGGATCTGACATCCCCCCAGCCTCGATGTCGTCTTATTTGGGCATTGGAAGACCATGCTTCTGAGCGTATCCCGGTAAAACTGTGTGAGGTTAGCATGCCTCCAGCTCTTATAATGGTGATCAAGTAAGTATTCTTTGGGCTTTTTCATTCATTACGGATTGACCTTTGTCATGGCTATTCACCACCTGGCTCTTACCCTTGGTACCGGAGCTATGGAATTTGTCATCACCTTTATAGGGTCTCCGTCTTCCCCAGAGTCAACATTCGTTAAAAATCATCGACGAATGAACATAGTAACCAGAGTACCTGACGTAAACCGGAGTATAACATCTGTTAGGTTTGTTCTTTTAATACATTTATGCCTGAACTCTTTTATTCGTTGATAGTTCCTCAAAGAAAGGGACTGATGTGATTTATACAACTTTGAGAGAAACGTGGAACAGAAAAATGTGGAACAGAAAAATGTGGAACAGAAAAACGTGGAATCGAAAAACGTGGAATCGAAAAACGTGGAATCGAAAAACGTGGAATCGAAAAACGTGGAATCGAAAAACGTGGAATCGAAAAACTCTCCACCAGAACAATGGTAAGGATTGTTCTGGAATATTCGAAAAGGGCCATCTATGCACGAAATGCTCTGATAGACAAACGTCAGATCACCATTGTAACAATCGGACTGAGAGGCTTCATAATACCTTCAGGGGGGCATGTAGATTACTTAACACTAACTGAACATTTATGGTAGATACATCAGGAGGACCTTTCAATCGCCATGGAGTACAGTCCAGCATACTATACTGAGTAGCATTGATAAAGTTCATAGTCTCATCAAGTTAGGTGAATACTTGAGGAGTTACACGGGAGCTGTTTCTGGTGGGTCTGGAAGTAGAGAACATCTTTGTATGTTCCTCTCAAACAATATTCTGATTAGTTCACTAACACTAGGGTATGTTAGAACTTAAGCAGGACTTTGGGCTTTGTGAAACAAAGTTATATCAGTTGTATATTCGAATACTATAATATGCCTTCGAGGGATCCCTGGGGATTCATCTTACCAGGCGAACCTGCTAGTTCTATATACTTCTTTGCTGCTTCGGGTAACCCTTTAGGGATTTCTTGAAACAGCGGGCTTTGCGATGTTTCACATTAGCCCGGAGAAGTCCTTATCAGGAATTCTCCCTAGCGCGGGCAGATCACATGCGTCGACTTGCATGGTGCCTAGCGCCCTTTCAACCTATATTTTAGTATATATTGATATACAGGGATATGTAAGTTTGTACCTTACAAGACCTGAGTGCGATATGTGTCGGGGTGGGTGAAAACTCTTCACCCCCTGGTAACCTGCACACAATACTTCACTAGTCTGCATGCCATGCATCTGCGAAGTACCTTGACTCCGTACACGCTAGGTACTTGTTGACACGCCCAGTATTCAAGTCTCCTTGAATACTAACCTCCACACCATCTCGTACTCATGAGTGGTATGGTTTGAGGCTGAGCCTAAGCTAAGCCTCGTTAGTAGAATCCACCGACACTAAGTACTCAATACTAGTGCTCGTAGGATTTTTCCTAACAGGGTATGGGCCAGAGTCCTATCTTATATAGATTTCCAGGACTCTGCTAAACTTTCCACACAAGAATGATATGAGAGCTAGACCTTCCTATTATATAGAAAAGGTAAATATAGCATCAAGAAGTATAGCACACTCTAGGATTTTCATGAGTGTGCGCCTTCCTTTTCTGAAATGATCATTCATTGCTCACTTTCAACAGGGCAGAGCCCTGTCTATGGTGGATCTAACACATTCTATATTGTATTATAATGACGAATTAGGCTACTGGGGGTGGAGAAAATAATAATAATAATAATAATAATGAATATAAATATTAGATCCAACATAGGAAGACAACATAATTTATAGATGAACCTTTATGTACTATAAATATTTTTTTATAGATGAACCTTTATGTACTATAAATATTTTTTTATAGATGAACCTTTAGGTACTATAAATATTATATTTGTAGATACATGTATTTTGGCTTCATGAATATTATCAAGTGTATAAATTCGGGAGAAGGAGGAGAATTGTTACCTCTCTCGATGGGACTGTGGATAGTGTCTTATAACATGAATAGTTAACTCGATATTAACCCATGGTTTATCAAAGGTTTTCCTGGTGTTTGCAACTATCGTTTCAGATCTGAAAATAACTAAATCTATAGGTTATGTCACTATGGTCAAGTTGAAGTGGTCAACGGATTCAATGAAGGAAAGCCGAGGCATGATGAATGGCTGGAGACTATCGCAGAACAAGGCCGATTTGCTTACGCCCGTCGACACCAAGCGTGCGTCCCCAGATATATAAAATGGGGCGGCGATTCAATCAACATTAATTGCCGGAGATGTACCAAGATGCCTCCAAGATCCAGACCCACCAAAAAATCTCGTATTGATAATACTTCGATGAGCACTGACACTTCGTCTCCATCTTCTCCTGAAGTAAACACTCCTCAAGTGTTTACATATCTTGATGACACTATGAGGACAGTGTCCTTCGGTCCTCATCCACTGGATATCACACTATGGTAATCACCGGACCTCCTAGTGCCGCAACGATCTGGCATTATCTTCTCTACAGTAAGTAGTAGTAGTAGATATGTTTATTTTGGCTTCATGAATATTATCAAGTCCTAGTATTTGTATACTCTATTCGATAATATTCCATAAGAGCAGAATTATACTCCACTAAGCCTGTTAGACGTGCAACTCTACCATCATTGTAAGGGGTACCATGAGGGAATGTAATAGGAACCAGGAGGGAATGTGATAAATTCGAGGAACCAGGAGGGAATGTGATAAATTCGAGGAACCAGGAGGGAGTGTAATAAATTCGAGGAACCAGGAGGGAGTGTAATAAATTCGAGGAACCAGGAAGGAATGTGAGAAATTCGAGGAACCAGGAAGGAGTGTAATAAATTCGAGGAACCAGGAAGGAATGTGGAGATTTTTCCTGCTTGCACCTAGCAACAACCAGTAGTGCACTACTTATACAAGGATTGAAGTAATATACCCACTTAATTAGCTAGGCTACCCGAATTTCCGAATTGACTATTGATTATACTATACAAACTTTAGCGACTGTACCGACTGTACCGACTCTACAGACTACCGACTACAGACTACCGACTACAGACTACCGACTCTATCGACTCTACAGACTACCGACTACAGACTACCGACTGTACAAACTCTACAAACTATCGACTCTGTTCAACTTGTGTTTTAGTATATATATTGATATACAGGGCTAGGTAAGTTGTACCTTACAAGACCAGTCTTAAGACGGGGTGCGGACTCCGCTTGATATTTATCCACTCGTCTATGACTCGCACAGCCCTATTGTCTGCATACAACATATCCACGAAGTACCTCACCTCCATGTTGACAGTAGTAGTTTCAACCTATGTTTTAGTATAATATTGATATACAGGGATATGTAAGTTGTACCTTACAAGACCAAAGTGGATTAGCCGGTGCGAGGCTGGTGAAGAGTTTTTGTTGAATACAGTGTTTTTCAAAATTATTCAAACCAGTGACAAAATGGTTCAAACTAGCGCAACAAAATGGTTCAAACTAGCGCAACAAAATGTTTCGAACCAATAATTCAAAAAGTTTCGTACACCCCTAACCAGTTGTTATATACAGGATAACAAGGAACCCAGTCCAGTTCAGTTCTGTCCGTCCGTTTTGACTCTTGATTGGTACTGCAAGACTCCCAAATGTAGTACATATGAGGCAATCGTCCAGATTTAGGATTTTAGAATATTGAATTCTAATGAAAGTTGGTGTGAAACATTACGCCATTTGGTTTGAAAGGATGTGCGAAGGGGTACGAAACATTTTGAATTATTGGTTTATTTAATTTTGTAGTGCTGGTTTGAATAGTTTTGAAACACACTGTAAGGAGTGAGTGCTACAGTAATTAGTAGTGAGTGAGTAGTGAGTGAGGAGTGAGTGAGTACTGAGTGAGTAGTGAGTGAGTAGTGAGTGAGTAGTGAGTGAGGAGTGAGTGAGGAGTGAGTGAGGAGTGAGTGAGGAGTGAGTGAGTAGTGAGTGAGGAGTGAGTGCTACAGTAATTAGTAGTGAGTGAGTAGTGAGTGAGTAGTTAGTAATGAGGGAGTGAGCATAGAGAGTACTAGTATATCTTGTCTAGTAACTCAGGCTACACGTAACAGCGCGCATAGATACTACCCTCCCCTCCA
>NKZI01001571.1:0-26640 GCA_002370645.1 Metschnikowia sp. 00-154.1 | reverse complement strand
TGACTACTGACTACTGACTACCGACTACTGACTACTGACTACTGACTACTGACTACTGACTACTGACTACTGACTACTGACTACTAGTGGATACCAGTACTGTCTACTACTATATCAGTTTCTACTACTATACCAGTGTACTAATGTGTGAATAGACTTGGCCCAATATCATCTACAATGCATCACGTGATAAAACCATCAAGGCCAGGAATTAATACTACCCTTTGTGTGTTTTAGTATTCAGTATGTATATACTAATTATATAGGTACGAGTATAGACTATAAAATAATGCCCATGGTATAGTGTATAGAGTGTTAGATTCTTGTTGTTACGTCAGGTACTCTGTTTAGTATATTTTTTGGTTGATGATTCCGCAGAAAAAGGAATCTGAGCTATTTTAGTAATTGACAACGGTGTCGCCTAGTCAACTGTAGTTATTAGGTGCAAAGGGGAAAAACCCATTCTGGTACCTCGGGTTTATTGCATTCCCTTTTGGTTGTACAATGATGGTGGAGGTGTGGCACAGTGGAATGGCCATTGTTAGGATTAGATGGCGTAGGCTTAAAATACTGAAATAGGGAGCACTAACGAAGGTGGATATAACACTACACTACACTATAGTATGTTACTTTATACTTTGAATCATAGTAGTCTAAATACTCACCAGTCCTCTACTCTACTCTACTCTACTATGCTCTAATCTACTCTACTCTAATCTACTATGCTCTAATCTACTATGCTCTAATCTACTATGCTCTAATCTACTATACTCTAATCTATACCTCTCCCCTCTACACTATACTTCTTACTACTTACTACTTACTACTCGCTACTTACTACTTACTACCTACTACTACTACTACTACTACTACTACTACTACTACTACTACTACTACTACTACTACTACTACTACTACTACTACTACTACTACCTTCTAACTGAATATCTACTGACTAATAACTACTTACTTATACTAGTATACGTCATAATCTATAGTAACTACCTGTATATTTTGTTAGATTATAAAGTGTTATTTCATACTACTTGATTTTATATCAAGTTAGCATTTTTCGTGACTCTTAAAATGGCCATTAGGATTAGACAGCGTAGGCTTAAAATACTGAAATAGGTAGAGCACTACATATGGTGGATCTAACACATAGGTATTATACTATTAGGCCTGGAGGTATTAGAGTGATAGTAAATCACGAGGAGTTTGGTCTTTCACACTATTAGAGTGACATATCATTTGACTGATGGTAGTGGAGGTACATTGGTAGACTGAAGTACTATAACATTATGAGACTTTTAGACTATAAAATCTCAGAATGTGTATAGTGTAGTGTGTGGTGTGTAGAGCTGTAGTATCAATACAGTGGTAATCCATTATACAAGTGTTAATAAGAGTTTGATGACCCCTATTTATAGTGGACCTGACAAAAGTATAGTATAGTGTATAGTGTAGTGGTAGTGTAGTGTATAGTGTAGTGGTAGTGTAGTGTGTAGTGTATAGTGTAGTGGTAGTGTAGTGTGTAGTGTATAGTGTAGTGGTAGTGTAGTGTGTAGTGTATAGTGTAGTATATAGTAGTGTATAGTGTATAGTGTAGTGGTAGTGTAGTATATAGTAGTGTATAGTGTATAGTGTAGTGGTAGTGCAGTATATAGTAGTTATACTAATAGACTATGTAGCTATACTAATAGACTATGTAGCTATACCAATAGACTATGTAGCTATACTAATAGACTATGTAGCTATATTAATACACTATAGACTGGTTGAAGAGTGGACTGTACTACCACTGATCTACAATAAGTCACAATTGCATTGATTGCTATACACGGATCGAACCTCAAAAAAAAGGCCTACTCAATGTGTCTGTTGATATCAGGGTTCCAGAATAAGGTCTTGTCTCCATCGCCCCAGAAAAACTTCTTCTGTCTGATGTTCTGGTACTCGTACTGCACAGGCCACTCCTCGTCGGGCACATGTCTCAAGTGCTCTCTGTGGTGGGCATGTTCAAGCTCCACCTTTCCCACGGGGATGGTGGTCAAAAGAACTGCTGGGAGTGCCACGAAGAGCGAGAGCTTCTTCCACAAGGCGGTCACGCCCACCGAGTGGTGCTTCTTCTGCTCGTACTGTTTCTTGAAAGCCTCGCCGGCCTCCTTGTTGTACAAGTGCTTGAATGGGTCTTCTTTGATGAATTTGGACACGTGGCCGGAGTTGAATCTCTGGAAAGTGCGTTGGGTGGAGGCTCTGAACATTGTGGTGTGGTGATGGTGGAGAGAAGTGGTGTGGTTTTTTGCGCGCCATGATTGGTCCAGCTCATGTGACATGGGTCACGTGCATACAACTTTTCTCCTACCCCCTCCCCAAATATGAAGCCCGAACCCCAGAACTTCCAAAACACTTTAATAGAATCTCTTTAGATTTTTGGGAAGTTCTCATGATTACTCCGTTCACTAGTTTAATTTCTTTTCTTTATTGTGGTCCTGCATATAAGAGAGCCTAAATCCTTCCAATATCTTGGATCATGCACTACATATAATATTTATCTATAGATGATGGTTCTATTTTTTATGCTTCATGCTTTAGTACAGTTTAATCTAGTTTAACATTGATGGGTGTAGATAGGCATGTCAGCCGGTTGATAGTTGATGGTTAGGAGCACTGGTCTCGGTGTACTAACAAGTCTACAATAGATATTCCAATATTTATATAGATTTTACGTGTACCGGCTTGAAGCTTTTTATCCCAGCCAATAATATTCATCTACATCTTTTAAACTATTATCTAAACCTTTTATTAATCATACTTATGATAGTGTTTCTGTTGACCTGTATATAAGATATGTTACACCAAGAAAATCCTAACTCCACTCTTTCTAGAACTTTAAGCAAGGCCTCAGTTTAAGCTATATATACGACCTCTGGTAAGGTTGTAGGATTAAAGCTTCTGTCTTATTGGGTAGTGCGCGACCCATAATTGGTAATATGGTTTACAGATAAATCATTTGCCTTTTATCTCTCTCACTAGAAAAGGTTTCCATAGCAAGAAATTTAACAAATACATGCTTTACAGAGGTTTCTGTGCTGTGTATTTGACTGTATGGAGTGTATGTTCAAAAAACCCGTACACCAGCTATCCTACAGAAAGTCATTCTTTTAAGCACTCTTGGGTGTATTTGAAGTTCCTAGTCTTTCTAAAAAGTCACTAAAATCTATTTTTCGGCTAAATTGTGACTGTGAGATTTGTGGTGGTTTTCATAGTCACAGTAATGACCGGCCGTTCCGAGGGTGCCCTCGGATCTCGTAGAGTATCGAGACCGTAAGCAAAAATGTCCAAAAAAAAAAATAGGTATGCAAGAAATTTCAGTCTTGTTATTAGTTTAGTCTGATAAAGGTCTTTTTGAAATTCTTATACTGTATTTTTTGTGTTTTCTGTATTTTCTTTATTTTCTGTTTTTTTTTTGTGAGTAGACATTTCACTATGTACATGAGAAATGGAGAGAAAATCAGAATGTGCAAATTTCATGTTGACCTTAAAAATCGAAAAACCAAAAAATTCCAAAATTTTCTGGCTCAAAATTTTCCCATTTTCCAGTAGTTTTTGTAAAGCTGTTTGGAATTCAAAAAGACTAGAGAAAAGATGGTTATATGCAGGAACCCCAAAAAGTCAGACTGGAAAGTTGATGCTAAGGCAGACTGGAGGCACAATTGACAATGTAATCTCTTATTCTATGTATTTTCTCTAGTTTTACTTCTTTCCCATTTCTTCTAGTATTTTTTCCCCTGATTCTTTCACTACCACCTACGAACATTCCACTTTTCCTTTCTCCATTACTACCAGCAACTTATGAAAAGAGTTTGGAGGTTTCAAGCATCCAGCCAGGCCAGCCATTTTTTCCAGGCCAGGACGTCGAGCCTATACCTGTACCAATTCAATTCCCAATGAACATCACCAGAATGACATCACCAGAATGAATTCACCAGTTTGAAATCACCAGAATGAGAACCACAATAATACAAATTCCCCAAAGTCAATCCATAGTGATGATAGACTAGCAATGGGACCCACATGATCAGACTTATTAGAGTACCATACTATACCATCCTATACTGTACCATAGTATCATCCTATACTATACCATACTATATCATCCTATACTGTACCATAGTATCATAGTGTGTTATGTTCTTTATAACGTGTGTTGCCTAAACTTTTAGATTCGTTGATGGTTCCTCAAAGAGAGTAACCGGAGCGGCTTATATAACTCTTGAGAGAAACATGGCATCGAAAAACTCTCCACCAGAACAATACTTCCGATTGTTTTGGTATATTCGAAAAGGGCCTCTGATTCACGAGTTGTCACAATGACCAAATGCCATGTCACGGCATTTGTAGTAGACAATACTAGAATCGGACATCGTAGGCTCCATAATGTATCAATAAGTAGTGTTCTACCTATTGTGGATCTAACATCCCCCCAGCCTCGATGTCGATTTATCGGGCATTGGAAGGCCATGTTTTTGAGCGTATTCGCGGTAAAGTTGGGGAGCGGTTGATTTCAAATCTCCAGCTCGTACCGTAATGACTTCGCCCTTTGGGTGTTTGGCGGACCGTTTGAAGCGAACCGTTAGAATATAGCCACTGCTTACCTTTTTATGTCCTGTGATCAGTTCTACCTCGACTAGTTCGGATCCATCCTTATAACGTTTGAGACCGACGTCGGTAGGAAGTGGAGTAAAGTACTCTTCAGGAATTGTCTTCAGTAAGCGTAGCTGGCTGATGTGGAAAACGTTGCTGCCTTTATATTGCGGGGGCATCACAAGACGGTAATTTACCGGTGATTCAACTTTTGCAATTTCAAATGGTCCTGTGAATTTCGAACGAAGTTTTGGTGAAAGTTGGGAATTCCTAGCATCTGGAAAACCGGTGAGACAGTTCACTTCGACATAGACTTGTTGTCCCGTTTGGAAGTGATCATCCTTGTGTTTCTGGTCGAAATAAGTCTTAGCTTCATTGAAAGAGGCCTGGTGGGTCGCGATCGCTGCCGTGTACAGTGTTTTTCAAAACTATTCAAACCAGCGCGACAAAACGATTCAAACCAGTGTGACAAAATGTTTCGTACCCCTTCGCACATCCTTTCAAACCAAATGGCGGAATGATTCACACCAACTTTCATTCATTGAAGAAACTAAGTATTCTTAAATCTGAAATCTGGACCATTGCCTCATATGTACTACATTTGGGGAGTCTTGTAATACCAATCAAGGGTCAAAACGGACGGAATTGAACTGAACTGAATTCCTTGTTATCCTGTATATAACAACTGGTTAGGGGTGTACGAAACTTTTTGAATCATTGGTTTGAAACATTTTTCTAGTGTGGTTCGAAACATTTCATTTTGTTGCGCTAGTTTGAACCATTTTGTCACTGGTTTGAATAGTTTTGTCACTGGTTTGAATAATTTTGTCACTGGTTTGAATAATTTTGTCACTGGTTTGAATAATTTTGTCACTGGTTTGAACAGTTTTGTCACTGGTTTGAATAATTTTGTCACTGGTTTGAATAGTTTTGAAAAACACTGTATATATATATATCCTCAGCTCCAGGGCTCATAACCTTTGAATTATATTAACAATAAAGAGATGAAATCGGGAAACTGAATATTCTCTTCATAGTCAAGAATCCCTTTAAATATTTTGATTCAAAAATTCCTTCTCTTATTCTAACATTATTCAGTTACTTTCTTTTCTACGTTCCAGTCTATCACTTGCACTATATGCAGTCTCAATCTATGTAGATTAGATAACGCATCTTCCGCGACGATAGTTGTGGCACCAGGTAGACCATAGATTAACCATGGTGTGATGTCCAGTGGATACTTACTGAGGGACACTATCCTCTAGTCTCATCAAGATATGTAAACACTCGAGGAGTGTTTACTTGAGGAGTGTTTACTTCAAGAAAAGAAGAAGATGTACAGTTGTCAGTGTCCGTTGAAGTATTGGTGGGTGTGGTCTTTGGAGGCATCTTGGTATGTCCCAGACAGATGATATTTGATTCACTTACTTAAAAGAGTCCTGACTCCCTTATATATGTGGGAGGTCTACCTTCACGGCACCAGGCGGTTGTAGTAACCACAAGTGCATATAAAGAACAGGTGCTTTTTACCGCGCTACAGTGTTTTTCAAAACTATTCAAACCAGTGCGACAAAATTATTCAAACCAGTGCGACAAAATGTTTCGTACCTTTTCGCACATCCTTCCAGACCAAATGGTATAATGTTTCACACCAACTTTCATTAGAATTCAATTCTCTGAAATCCTAAATCTGGACGATTGCCTCATATGTACTACATTTGGAAGTTTTGCAGTACCAATCAAGGTTTAAAACGGACGGAATTGGACTGAACTTGACTGGGTTCCTTGTTATCCTGTATATAATAACTGGTTAGGGGTGTACGAAACTTTTTGAATTATTGGTTTGAAACATTTTTGTAGTGTGGTTCGAAACATTTTGTCGCGCTAGTTTGAAACATTTTGTCGCACTGGTTTGAATAATTTTGAAAAACACTGTATCCCTGCAAGCCATTGAGGATACTGAGCGCGTTCACCTTGTTACCGTTTTTCAACAATCTAATATATTCTTCTCTCCACTTTTCATACACCAATTAGTCCTAATACACCAAGTAGTAAATAAACAGTTATTGGTAGCTTTGGGGTCACTCCTGGTCTGGGCGAGTGATCAGAGGGTCTCTGCATCGTCCTCACATTGTTTCTCATTTACTATGGGGTACATTTACTATGGGGTACATTTACTATGGATTAACTATACGGTGTTACTGAATGGTTAACTAACTACCAAGTATAGACTATACTATCCATGGCTACAAAGCATCCACCAGCTAACTACTAGGTGTTACTACAGACTACAGACTACAGACTACACACTTTAGGTTCATTACTGGTTATTCCATATATTGCTACTGACTAACTACACACTACACACTATAGGTTTATTATTGTTCCTTCCACATACTGTTGCTGACTAACTACTGACTATAAGTTCATTAATAGATGTTCCAGAACCTAACTACCAGATGTTCCATACTTCTACTAACTACTAACCGGTGCTATACTAAATGTTGCATGACTATGGTATAAGATATATATGATATTTCTCAGTCCGAAGTATTATTCTCTCCACTCTACATACACCTATACACCAAGTAGACCTATACACCAAGTAGACCTATACACCAAGTAGACCTATACACCAAGTAGTAAATAAACATCTGTTGATCGCTTTAGGTTACTCCTGGTCTGGACGAGTAATCAGGGGGTCTCGTGCATCGTCCTCCGATTGTTTCTGGAACGCTGCTTCGGCCCCACCGATATCCAATGTCTCTTTCTCTCGCTGCTGCTCAGATACAGGAATGGTCATGGCCACGGAATCTGTATCGGAGATAAGAAACGAAACCGCCCCCGAATTAGACCCGGAATTTTTGGAATCGACATTTTTGGGTGTGGAGTTTGACCCCTCCTGCATAGAACCCCGCTGCTCGTATTCTTGTTGCAACTTAATCTGGGCCAGCTCGAAATTCCACTCATTTTTCGTCCGTAAAAAGCCCGAAACGTCTCTCCGCATCGACATCTCCGGAACTTTTAACCTATCGAAATATGTCATCTTTTTCGACTCCTGTACAAACGACTGCCCCATCACACTCTGCATCTCTATCTCATGCGCTCCTGTATACTCTCTTGTAGCCAAGTACTCCTTGAGCAACTCGGGCTCCGTGGCCAAAATCTGGAGGTAATCTTCATCACTAAGGTTCATTCCAGGCTCCTTCGCTTTTTGAGCCTCTTCAATTTGCTCCCCGAGAAAATCCCCCATATTTATAGCCCTAGCAGGGTGTCCTGCACCTGGCACATTTAAAGTGGCTTTTTCTCGCGAGTACTTGGAGAGGAGTCGTGCATTGACCCATAACCGGAACCGACGTAGAAACACATGGGTTTTAAACCGCTCTTGTGCTATAGATTTGTCGCCATATTCAGCTTGGAGAATCTGTACAAATTTCTCGGGCACATATGCAGGAACGCCCTCCATATAAGTTTCCCGAAGCGGTGAGATTTCGCCGAGCGACGAAAAGTGCTTGTTGCGACAATTATAGACATGGCCCCCAGAATTCTGCTCAAAGGTATGGGCCTCGGATTTGGCCTGCTCCTCGGCCTCCTTGACCTCTTTTTCTTGCTGTTGCTCTGGACTCAAATTTTCCTCGTCTTCCTCGTCCAGTTTTTTTGAGGCATCCTCGAAGTCCTCCGTTATGAGCCCGTACCTCTGCGGTGACGGTACACTGGATACCGCTAGGGCAGTAATATCAATGTATAACCCCAGATCCATATCAATGAACCTTGCATCAATAGAGTTCTGCCCCGTACCAGGGTCTCTATGCAGGAGCCACGGACCTATATCAAGGAAATATCGGCCCATCCGAAGTTCCTGGTTAGGAGCCCCGCCATAGTCTACCACTATACTCTGGTTAAATCTCCGAGCAAGAAAATGGAGATCCCGAATAGGCATCTGCACATCAATATCCGCATCCCACGGGAACAGAGCTCCATTCCAGAACCACCCCAAAAGCGTGCCGTGGGCCAACCAGGTCCGGACTTTCTGGGCGTGCGAAAACCGAAGCCACGCCAGAATCAATCCATGGAGAATTGGTCCGTGCACATCCGTATTGAACCTTAACCCTTTAAAAAAACGCCAGTCGTAGTGTCCTCCCAACACCCAGTTTTTTTCCCGCCGCACCAACTTGGCCTCGTGGAAATACTTGCTGGGGTCTTTTGTAGAGAGCGACATGCGTAGTGCTTCCAAGTACTTTTCCTCACTGGGCAGAAGAGAATTGGTGAGTTTGGCCTGAGCAAGTTGGTCTGCAATCTGAGTGGAATTGTCCACGAAATCTTCGTGAATAAGCTCCAATAGATGGGAGGTCTGGGTTTCTGCATTGTCTCCCCTCCCGTTTTCACCCTTTTCGTCCACTCCATCTCCCATTTTGCCTCTTTTTTCTCTGAGAGAAATAAATTTAGCAACTTCTGCCTCGAGATTTAATATCCCTTTCTTTTCAGCCACCTGGGCCAAAGGGTTCGCCACTAATCGTTGGCGGAAGGTCACGTTACACGGCACAAACACCGAAAACGGCCCTTTTTTGGTGGTCGAAGCCCCTAAAATCACTATACCTGCAGGCGTAGGCATGAAGTCATAGAGATAAGATGCACTGGCAGCAACCTTGACGGCCTGGGTGGTCCGCCCGGGGTACTTGAACACATGGAAACCTGCAGATAAGGCCCCGTCCGCCTGGGACCGGTCCAAACTGGTAAAATCCGCCATTTTTCGGGCCTTTTCCTCAACAGGCTGACCTAATTGGGTATCGTCATAACAAAAAGCATATGGGTTATGCAAAATATCTTTTTGGATGGCCGTTTGGGGCAGGCCTTGAGGACGGAGGGCCTCACACGTGACCCGCTCACGTGACACCATGGCTTGTTGGTGAACGTTCAAATCAGTCCAGTCGGCCCAATGAAAAGCCAGCAAGCTAAGCTGAGATTCAGGGATCCCAGAAGTGAGTTGGCGGGAAAGATCGGCCATAATCACCGAAAGAGTGAATCTGGGGTCGAAGACGCTTATATGCAGGTTTATCTTTTTATAAGTAATTTTCTCCACCAGAATGTCATGGACGTTTTTCAGGCCCAAAACGTATTGACTAAAGCGGGCCTCTTTCTCGTCCGCCTGTATCAAGTACCGTTTATATAGAGCACCGGCCCAAAAATCGAAGTTATAAGCGTCTTTTTTCGGGCGAAAAAGAGTAAGGCCCAAATCAAACATGCTCTGGCCCGGCTCCATATATTTCCCGTGCAGGTGGAGAACACTTAGTGCTATAACAAAGAGAAGCAACACCAGAACAGTCACTGCCGTACATCTGCTGCGCCGGAACTTCATCTGGATTAAAGTACTGTAGAATCGGTAGGATCTGTGGGATCAGTAGTAGGAATGACCAGTAAAGACACTAGAAAATTGACTAGTCAAGGTACCAGAGAAATCCGTAGTTGATCAATGGTGAACAGGATGTCACTGGAAATCAATCGTAGAAATGACTAAAAATCAGTAGTAGAAATGACTGAAAATCAGTAGTAGAAATGACTGAAAATCAGTAGTAGAAATGACTGAAAATCAGTAGTAGAAATGACTGAAAATCAGTAGTAGAAATGACTGAAAATCAGTAGTAGAAATGACTGAAAATCAGTAGTAGAAATGACTGAAAATCAGTAGTAGAAATGACTGAAAATCAGTAGTAGAAATGACTGAAAATCAGTAGTAGAAATGACTGAAAATCAGTAGTAGAAATGACTGAAAATCAGTAGTAGAAATGACTGAAAATCAGTAGTAGAAATGACTGAAAATCAGTAGTAGAAATGACTGAAAATCAGTAGTAGAAATGACTGAAAATCAGTAGTAGAAATGACTGAAAATCAGTAGTAGAAATGACTGAAAATCAGTAGTAGAAATGACTGAAAATCAGTAGTAGAAATGACTGAAAATCAGTAGTAGAAATGACTGAAAATCAGTAGTAGAAATGACTGAAAATCAGTAGTAGAAATGACTGAAAATCAGTAGTAGAAATGACTGAAAATCAGTAGTAGAAATGACTGAAAATCAGTAGTAGAAATGACTGAAAATCAGTAGTAGAAATGACTGAAAATCAGTAGTAGAAATGACTGAAAATCAGTAGTAGAAATGACTGAAAATCAGTAGTAGAAATGACTGAAAATCAGTAGTAGAAATGACTGAAAATCAGTAGTAGAAATGACTGAAAATCAGTAGTAGAAATGACTGAAAATCAGTAGTAGAAATGACTGGAAATCAGTAGTAGAAATGACTGAAAATCAGTAGTAGAAGTCACTAGTAAATTGGAAGTCACTAAGTCACTGAAATTAAACACTGGTAAAAAGATTCTGAATTGAGTCACTAGTTGATCAGTAGTAGGAACCAGTACTAAGCAAGATATCACTAGAAGTAAATCACTGGTCAGTAAACAGGAGCCAGTAGTAAACGGAGTCACTAAGACCAGTAGTAGATCCAGTAATGAAGCCAGAAATCACTAGGAATCAGTAGAAAACACCAGCTAAACAGTAATCAAGACTCACTGACTCACTGATATAACAATACTAGATCAAGAACACTAGTAATAATTTAGCAATCAGTAGGAATCAGAAATCGCCAATAGGAAGGTACTTGAAATGACCAGTAGGAAGACTAGAGACTAGAACCACTGGTAAACAGAGTTCAGTAGTTTCAGTATTAAACAGGAAGACTAGGAATGAACCACTAGTAGGATACTGGAAATGGATCAGTAGTAAAAATACCAGTAAACAGGATATCACTGGGATAAGTAATCAGTCAGTAATCAGTCAGTAATCAGTCAGTAATCAGTCAGTAATCAGTCAGTAATCAGTAATCACTGAGGAAGAACTTGGAATAAACACTAATATGGAAACAGAGTTCACTAGTATGGAGATCCAGGAAAAGAAGATTAGCTCAAAAAACAGTAACACAGCCAATATTATAGAGCAGACCACAGTATTTCAGAATCCTGAAGTGAATCAGTAGATCAATAGAGTTAGGAAACAGTAGATAAGAATCAGTAGATAAGAATCAGTAGATAAGAATCAGTAGATAAGAATCAGTAGATAAGAATCACTAGAGTCAGGAGTCACCAGGAAGACACTAAGACTAGAATCACTGATTAAAGACACTAGGAATCGTAAAAGGACTTAGTGGTAGTGTTCACAAATAGTATGTACTGTAGAAATCAGTAGATGGAATCACTATTAGGAAACACTAGGAAGAAACACTATTAGGAATCACTAGGAAGAAACACTAGGAAGAAACACTAGGAAGAAACACTAGGAAGAAACACTAGGAAGAAACACTAGGAAAGAACCACTAGGAAAGAACCACTAGGAACAATAGTAGGAATAGACTAGAAATAGCACTCTGTCTAGAATTCACTATAAGGTGATCAATGATAACCACTAGGAATCTATAGTAGAAAACACTAGAAGGATTCTATAGAGGATTCTATAGTAGGAATCACTAGATCAGTAGTAGGAAGATACTAGGATTGTAGGAATCACTCGTAGTATCACCAGTAGTATATACTTCACTGATGGAAATCACTAGTAAACAGGAATCACTAGGATGAATGAGTAGAAGAACCAGTAGAAGAACCACTAGAAGAATCACTAAAACCGATCAATAGTAAAAGAACACTGAAACACTGAAACACTGGGAATTTATAGGGTTGAATTGAGATCCTGGGACGTACTACTGAATAAATTAGATGCAGTAGAACACAACGGATCCAGTAATAGTGACAGAATCTCTGGTTAAGTGATGATCGATGTCAATAAATTTTTTGGAGTGATTTCGAAACCCTTTAGGAATGATTTGGAATGATTTCGGAGTGTTTCGGAGTGTTTTGGAGTGTTTCGGAGTAATTTCGGAGTGTTTTGGAATGATTTCGGAGTGTTTCGGAGTAATTTCGAAGTGTTTTGAGTGATTCAAAGTAATTTTGAGTGATTCAAAGTAATTTTAAGAATCCAGAAACTGTTTCGAAGTTTTCAGTGGTACCTCAGATGGACTATAATGTTCAATTCTCAATATAAAGTCAGCTTCACTGATTCAAACGCTTGGAAGTCCACTTTGAATCTCCAATACGATGTTCGATGTGGATCTAAGAAACGCTTATGTGGATCTAAGAAACTGTGAACCTGAAATTGGAAGAGCTGAATAAGAACGTGTCCGTAAAACTTTGATCTGGTATGGGAGTTCAGATAGACTCTTGAATCAACGGTACACCTTTAAGATTTCGTTGTTGACACAATATCGATGTCAAGGTCACTGTAATATCAATGTTAAAGTCACTTTGCACTGGAAATATCTCTGATAAGCACAGTCACGTTGTCGCTGCCACTTTGTTACAGTCACGATTTTGCTGACACTTTGTTACAGTCACAGTCGCTTTGTCACAGCCTCCTTTTCTCTTTGGTCTGGTGTAATGCTCCTCTTAAACTTTGGTAGAACAAGGTCAGGCACAGGGGGGAGAGTAGAGAAGAGCCAGGTACCGGAACCATGATATAGTGGTAAGCTCGCGTGCGGCCCGGTGGTTTGACGTGCGCGAAAGCAATGCGCGGGACCTGCACATATGGAGCGAAGTCGGCGACTCACGGCGCACACCATATGCACGCTAATGCAATGCACACCAATGCCTTTCTTTTGAATATCGTTCTAGAGTGTTTATATGCAGTCACATCTAACAAAATGCTTGTATGGAACGGTTATGATGAGGTGCAGAGAACGAACTTTAAAAAAAAATTCCATCCCGGAATGTCGCCCTGACTGAAACAAATCCGTTGGAGGGTTTTGCTTGGTGGTGACGCGCGTACTGCATATAATACACCCTCGAGTTCTCTCACGCCAAATCTCGCGCCTTGCCCGCACTAAGTGCGATAAAGTATAGCAATTACTCCATTAGTGGTCTGCACTAATGGAGATAGTAGGTGGCATTTCGGAGATATCGGAAGAATCGGAGATTCCCCTCGGAGATACCTCGGAGATGTCCTATTGGGGAAATATCTTCTTGTCGACCAATACATTGGAATGGGGACTCGATTAAAGTGGTTGCAGTCACTGCATATAACTAATTTATCGTTCGAGACAATAAGAAGCCTTGTTTTGGGCTATATGCAGGATACCGCATATTTGCTTAAACAATGGTCTAATTTTCCCTTTTTTCTTTCTTTTTTTTAGCCGCTAACGAACATTCTTCCCGCAAACCCCGTTCCCAAATAAAATTTCTCAGTATAAAGTCCGTTCTCACAGGAGTGTTCCTGGGTTGTATGCATGACATGCAGAGTAAGTTGTTGTGTCCGGCACATAATATCCTGATCTCGTAATGAGCGGAATTATAACGTCCACTAAAAAGCCCAAGCATGCAAAAAATCAAAATAGACATAATCAAGGTGCACGGGTTTGTTTCTAGCCCAAGTATAAATTTACTACAATTATTATACTAGTTCTACCAGCTCTACCAGCCATAGTAGCTGTACTAGTTGATACACGCACTACCGTAATGACCACTGTAATGACCACTGTAATGACACTGTAATGCCTATACTATTCTTTCCCTGACTTCCTCCTTTTCTAGACTCCCATTTGCTTGTCTAACATGTATCCTATACAGTAGTTCTCTTCTCAGTCTGATCTGATATTTGTCCGACAACTTGGGCAACGAAAGAAGAAATTTCCCTGCATCTTTATACTGGTAACCACCACACAGGCATCCAAGGCCAAGGATAATCAATTGATTGCCATGAAATTGTTTTTCTTGGCTGAGACTTTGTTCAAAGACGAAGATGAAGACAACGTTGATCCTGGGTTTTCTGGTTGAAAGGAAAGTCATATTCTTTCGTTGATCCTGGGTTTTCTTTTAAGAACAAGGTCATATTCTTTCAAGTGAAGTCGTTTTGTTCACATGCCATTCATATTGATTTGATGATGATCTGATCATCATATAGTCAGTAGTCAGTAGTAAGTAGTCAGTAGTCCGTAAAACTTATAGTAATAACTGGCAGTCTAACTTCTCACTGCCTAACCCAGATGACAAAGTCGTGAAGGTCCGGGAAGTAGCTTTCAAGGGCTTGAAGGACTTGTCTCTTGAGTCTAACCAAAAGAAACCAAAGGCAGAACCCAAGCCTGCAGTCGTTGGAAACACCAAGCCATTTAAGGCTATGGGCATTCAGCACGAGCTAAAAAGAAACTCCGCTTTCTCCAACCTAGCGAGTCTTTCGTCATCATAGGTCACGTGGATGCAGGAAAATCCACACTAGTAGTCAGTAATGCCATAGTAAATAGTGAGTGTGAACTGCACACCTTGATAGTGACAGACATAGAGCAGATCATAGAACATAGGGGGATAACCATTAATGAATTCCAGATCTACCGTCACCCTAGAACGGAGCTGAGGATCAGATCAAGACAAAAGCTAACAAAGAAACCACGTCTTCTCTCGGTCCATGATCCCATGGTATGCCTTTATCATATCCCTGTGCCTTGCAACTTGCCCTATATGTTGGGGTCTTCCATCTATCAAATCGTGAATCTGATGGCATTTTTCTTCACTTAAAGCCAGCTCTGGATACTTCTTGGCAAGGTACGCTTTTTTGCGCATGATTCCTGAAAGCGCCATTTCAAAATTGTCATCTTTCAACGGGAAATTTGATCAGGAAAAGTATTCTGTTTTGGGGCCTGAGAAGAATGTGGAATCCCTTTCAGACCTTATGTTTTTTTCGGAGACGAAAACGATACACAATTTCGGCCAATCATTTCAGAAAGCATGTTTGTCAGAGATCTTCTCATAATAATATATGAAATTCAGAGCTCTTCTCATAGTCATATATGAAAGTTGACTGGGTTTCGAGAATTATAGACACTTGATCAGCTTTTTGGAAGATATTTGAGCATGGAACACAATAGGGTATCAAATAATAGTAAATAAAGTATCATAGAAATCATTTCAAGCATGGTATTTGTGTGATCATGGGGATGTGGCCTTTAGCTGGGGCCATGACGAAAACTTGGGTTCCAAGGCCTGAGATCCAGGAGACAGATGCTGAAAACTAGCCAAAGATCACCATAGGACTTGTCCTCTAGTCCCTTTTCCTATGCTGGTTTGCCAGGCCACAAGTGCCATTGCTGGAGTGCTATTTTGTTGTGTATCCCATGTATACACTATGTGACATGAAATCCAGTGACGAATTGAATGCTTCTTTTCAAAATCGTTCTTGAGGACTCTTCATGGCTTCAATCAAATCCTTCTTCGCTCTTGACCATCCACCGTGGCCAGTCACATCTCCATATAGCCCACGAGAAGCCTTGGGCACGTCACATGAATTTGGTATCTTTTGCATGAGATCTGGCAGCGCGGACACATCAGCAACTAGCGTCTGGTAGAGTGGATTCGCATCAACATCGAGAGCATCGTCGATGTGGTTAACATCATTCTGGAATTTTATCCGTTTAACCTGTTTTTCATTTGTGTTTTCAGCCTTCCGGATAAGAACACAAATTTTTCTCTGAGATGTTCGACCGGTTTGGTAGTAAGAAGATTTGAGGTCTGAAATAGTGGGAATTCCTGTTGCTTAGAATTCATATAGGTTCAGTTTTTCAGATAATAAGTCCGATTGCTTGCCATGAAGTAGAATGTGTGTCAAAATTATCAAGAAAGATTATTGGAACTTGCAATGTAGTAGTTTTTAAACCTCACACATAACTCCCTTTCTGTAAGATGTTCCAGAGATTTTCGAAATTGAATCCTTGTTATCAAGCTGTTTCCAGAGCTTATCATTCAGGAACACTTCAGTTTTCTCACCTGTCATTTGTAGCATTCCAACATTGTTCATAGAAATAGCACACAGTTCTTCTTTAAACTATAGCCTGATTTGGAAGCCCCCGTGAAGAGCCATTGATGAATGGGATAGAGAACACATCACTATCATAAGCTAATAATTGGGCCAGCCAAAAATTGGACCGGCCTTGGACATAAAATCCACCGATCCTTATCAAAACAAAAGCTCCTTAGATTCAGAACCCAAGCCTTAGGTTCTGGACGGCTAGTTCAGAAATCATTCGGTAGTATTGATGGCAACAATATAGGGCATCAAATATAAGCGCAAGAGAAGCAGTATGATTCACTGAAAAAGAGAGAAGGAAAAAAGAAAAAAAAAGTGAATGGTACAGAAAGAAAGAGAAGTAGTAGTAAAAAACGTGGAAGAAGAGGGAAAAGTGGGGGTTTATATAAGGAAACGGAATTGCAGCCACCGCGGAACATGAGCTTCGCACGACCCTGACGGGCCAAGCAAAATGCACCCCCCGTTTCAAATCTGAAACAACAGCTTGAAACCGGTAGGAGCACAGCTCAATGTTCACAATAAAAGCGCCACCAAAAGCAATGTTTAGGTCTAAGGGCCTAAAACAATGTTCAGGTCTAAACGCTTTACTGTTATATGGTCGACGAACAAGGAGATTCTAGTCATTGGCCAACACCAGGGGATATTGTCCAGTAACTTGTCAGACTGCCACTTGTGCCCACCCCCGAACAAGTCTTCCGAAAAAGCATGAGTAAGGGGGTCAAGATCATCGCTCCTTTTAAACTGCAGCCACGAGGACTGAGCGTAACAAAAGGCAAACAAAATGTAGATGACTAGACCGCAAGGGATCATAGCCAAGCTAAATTGTATCTCACTTTGAGGGCGCAAGGGTATCTAGCTCATCAACCAAGTTGGAAACAGTGGCTCTTTAATTAAGAGTCAAAGTGGAACGTGACCTATAGAAATGATCCTATGAAGTACGTCGACGAAGAAAAAAAAGAGTCAATGAGGGCGGGATCTGCGCGGGCTTATATAGTCGGTGGGGGCCGGGTAACCCCATTGGGGCTCATCAAGGAAAAAACACGTGCGAAATGGCATGTGCGGTAAGTCACGTGTTCATCACACTTAAGCATCACAACTAAGCATCACATTACCAATATACAAGTAACACAAATTTGACATATATTGCGCATGAGTCAATATTACCTAATTCACAACTTATTTCTTATTTTATAAATTTAAAGTAGGATACTTTAGGATGGAGACATGGCACTACCTGCAGTACCAACATATCCTGCGTGGACTAGACGATGATGACGGCATTTTGCGCACATGTGACGCCGAACAAGCGCACAAAGTCTACCACCACTGTACGCAACTTTCGGGATAATTGGGCGAACGTACGTGAGAGGAGCTGCCCGTTGGCGACGGTGTAGATGGTGACCTGCATATGCGCGCTCTCGGGGTCTTGCAACCACTTCAACACCTGCAGCATCGGCATACATCCGGGAAGCACTGACGGAAGCTGCAACTCTCCAACGTCATAATCTGCAAGTATTGCGCTTTTGGCTGTATCAGCTACCTCGTAAGTCTCCAGAGCCCCGTATACTGCAGCCAGAGTATCGTCTCCTGCATGACCCGCCACCTCATCGGGCTTTCCAAGTAGTGAAAGCTCTCGCTCCGCTCCAGGGCTACCAGCGTCAAACAGCCAGAAGCGGTCGTATAGCTGTAGATTTGACAGTGGCAGCGCAGATGCATCCGGTGCATGCGTTTGTCGTGATTGTTGCGTGCGTTGCACCGCATCCAAAGAATAGTATCTTTCGGCGCACACATCCAAAAGCTCTCCACCATACTTGCCCTTGTACCTCATTTTGGCACAATCCCCAATGTAGTACCCAAGGTAGTAGAAACCAAGCCCGAGCACGTGACACATCTGGATTTCACGGAGTGCCAGGAGTGTACCGAGCGAAAGATGTGCATAATCAGGGTCCCATATGAAATACACAGACGAAACCCCCGACGGAAGAAAGTCCAACACGGAGATGGCGATGAGAGCTCCGTCTAGGTAGTAGCATTCATGTACAGGACCCAAGCGGCGGGTATGCCTTGAAATCCCGCTTTTGGCATCGCTTTTGGCGCATTGTGCAGCTCCATCTAGGGATCCCGCGGCCGCGTGCAGCACCCACGCATTCAATGCGTCCCACTCTGCATCCGTGCCTTCAATCTCCTCATCTCGGAAGGGACTTTCACAGAGAAAGCGAAAAAATTGCATTTGCGTCACCTTTTCGGGCGCATCGTTATGCACGGCCACCTGGTACTTTTTGTAAAGCGCAAATTTCTCCTCGGAGAATTCTGTACTCTCGAAACGGGTATAAAACCGGGATGAGGCGTGTTCCGTTTCGATTAGGGACCATAAGGAAAACGGAGCCGAGGTTGATTTGGCGTTTTTCTGGGGGTTGGATGAAAATTTCGGTTCGGATGTACGGATGTGATCATTATCTGCAGGAACATCAGCAATTGCCCGTTTAAAGCGATTAACCGTTTGGCGGTGGTCCTTGGAGAGGGACATCAAACCGAGGGTGGTCCGGATAGTATACATTCTGCAGCACCCTCGGAGCATGTCGCCTTTATAGAGGAATGTCCCGGAACGACGAAATCCGAGGTTGACGAATTGGTCATAGTAGGCACAGGAGACCTGGTCGAGCTGACATCCGAGGGTAATATGGGAGGGCAGATCCGGGGGCAGCGCCAGATCCGGGAGCCCCGACAATCCGAGGAATGGCCGTTTTTGGCCATGGCAGTAGCCACACTCCCCGTCGCTAACGTAACATGCACGAGAAATGAGAAGGGTCAGATCAAGCATGGCGTTGAGAGTTGAGTGATTAATTCGATATGCAGAAAAGACCCGTACACCACGGATTACTAAAGAGATCCGTACACCCGACAAACCCGTACACTTCAAAAGACTTGTGCACGACATGTTTAGAACACACCTGTACACCATAATGTAAGATAAGCCAGTTTCAGTCATGTGTGAGGCTGGGTTGAAAAATTAGAGAGTTAATAAGATCAAGTGCAGGAAAAGAGTAATTTCACCAGTTTTTTCAGTTCCTTATCTTCTAAGGGTAGCTTTAATGGTGGTGTTCTTTACAGGTCTACTTCGCTAATGCAAGTGTCAGGGCCATCGCGTAAATTTCTGCGCGATTTTGCCCAAATTATTTTGAGCAGTGCACGACTTTGCATAAAAAAGGGTAAACCGGGTGGATCTGATCTTTTTAAAGTATAACAAAAGCCTTTATGGCCAAGTTGGTAAGGCACCTCACTAGTAATGAGGAGATCGTCAGTTCAAATCTGGCTGAAGGCATCGATTTCATTTTTTTTGCATGTTTCAGCTTATTTTTTGGTGGTTTTTTGATGGTTTTAGGTAGAATAGGTCTGTTTCTTTCACATAGCATAGGTTTTCACAGGACAAAAGTAGTTATGGTGGTCCTAGACGTAGAAAATGGTTTTTTTTTGCACGAGAAGAGAGTATTTGTTCGTGAAAAGCGATATGCAGGAACCAGCGTGCATATATAGTTGATAGCTTTAATTCTAAATCAAAAGAAAACCTAGGAAAACCATACCAAAGAAGAAAACAAGAAAGGAAAAGATCTCGACCGTTAATTTAATCCTTAATATCATAGATAATGAGCCGATCTCTTGTTATCTATGGAGTGAAGCGGGCATATTGTTCATGGTCTCATGGTACATACCATAAATTGCGAGTAGTAAGTCAGTCAGCCAGTCAGTAAATCATGTCATCCCTTTCTCCATCTCTCCATGACATACTTACATAAACTTAACTCAACTAAACTATTGAAAGACGATGAAAAAGTTGCTGTGAAGCCTCCCTACCCGATCCTAACAAGGGCTAGTGCAAACGCCGTAGCACGGCGTTCGGCCATCGCAAATGATGAGCTATCTTCAAAGATACCAGAACAATACCCACCATTGTTCTGGTGAAGAGTTTTTCAATGACACTTTTCTCTTTAATTGTTATATAAATCGCACTGGATCCTCAGAAGGTGGATCCATCGACGAATGAACATAGTAACCAGAGTACCTGACGTAAACCGGAGTATAACAACTTCTAGAATATAATGTATTAATTATCTGATTCCAATGTATGCACACGTATTAGTTTGTATCACTATGTATTAGTTTGTATCACTATGTATTAGACTGTATCACTGTATCACTGTATCACTGTATCACTGTATCACTGTATCACTGTATCACTGTATCACTGTATCACTGTATCACTGTATCACTATGTTCTCTTTATTACTCTTCTGACTAGTTGTTAGATTAGTTTCACCATAGGTACTATACAGGCCTATTATTTATAGCCATTACTTCGGCCTCAAGTTTTCCAGGCCTTTTATTCAGAGACTATTATTCTTCAGGCGTTCTCGACTATTATTCTCCAGGCGTTCTCGACAATTATTCTTCAGACGTTCTCTTTTCCTTCAGGCCAATTCCTTTAGGGACTACTCTTGGAACAAGCCTTATTCATCCAGTCTGGCTTACGGTCTTAGAGTCTGGTTTACGGTCTTAGAGTCTTTTCTCTCGTTCTTAGTCTTAGAGTCTTTTCTCTCGTTCTTAGTCTTAGAGTCGTTTCTCTAGTTCTTGGCGTTGGTCTTGAAGTGGTATCTGATATTATGAGGACTCTTTGCTATTCCCGAGAACATGATTGAAGCCTTGCGCTACCAATCTGGCCTTAATAGGGCCATTTACCTTTGTCACGTGAAAATTCAATAATCACGTCCTCTCCAAATGCGGGGCGACTACTTGAACAACTTGGATCCATTCCAATGGCCAATCCTATCCCAACACTGTACCTGGTATAAATCTTATATGATTCTTTTTAAGTCATAAATTGAACGATTGTACCTATTGAAATATCTTGAACCTTACTACCCTTCTAATACCAAAAATGGATATTCAAGATCGTCTCACCCATTACAGCATCAACCCTCACGTATTTTATCTACTGAATTTTGCACCCATGTACTGAGATGTGGATAGCCTGCGGCGAGCTAGAACAATAACCGCTTTTGAGGTTTTTCATAGACACCTTTTTTTTGAAAAATTAAATAATCAGCTCAAATTTCTTTTTTTGAGAAATCAACGAATATAGATAATTTAGTATCCTAACGTTGCACCGAAAGCTAACAGTATTGGGATTACTAACAAAACCTGGTCGGAATAACCATGATTCGAGTCAGAGCCTTGAACGGGACAACAGAACCTTTATATAAATCTATAGATTTTATGTCTAGAACTAGAGCTACAATTAAAGCTACAATTAAAGCTAGAGCTACAACTAAAATAGAGATACAACTAGAACTAGAACTAGAACTAGAACTAGAACTACAACTACAACTAGAACTAGAACTAGAAATAGAAATAGAACACATTATAGTTTGTCTCAAATAAACTATTTTCAACCTATGTTTTAGTATATATTGATATACAGGGATATGTAAGTTGTACCTTACAAGACCAAAGTCCTAAAGCGGGGCCGCGTCGGCGTCTTATACTTTCCGCTCGTCTAAGGCTTGCGCAGCCTTATTGTTCAAGGTATGCGCAGCCTTATTGTCTAGCACTTGTCTGCATACAACATATCAACAAAGTACCTCGCCTCAGTACATGCTAGGTACTCGTTGAGTATAGTAGTGTAATAGAGTATAGTAGAGCTTATTCCCTTTGGCTTCAGGTACTCACTACAGATATCATCATTTAGTCGAATCAATCCACATCATTGTTATCGTTTACTGTTGTCTTATAGTAGACTTGACCCTACCCTAAACTATACCCAAGACTGATGGCAGATTATAAGAATGATAGGTGGTATTAGGATAAGTAGTGGTTTTATGTTCTTTGATACATTTATGCCTTATTGATACTATAAGACAAGAACCAGAGCGGCTGATTCAGTGATTGACTAATACTATAAGACACCGATCTTATTATCTCATCAAGATATGTAAACACTTCAGGAGCATATTGAAATCTCTAATGAACACACACTGGAAGATAACAAAACAAACATGTGCTTTTGTGCAAGCCCAAATCTTACATCACAAAAAATCGTACATACCAAAATCTCAAAAGGCGTATATGCCGACCGAAATCGTAGATTGTAAATTGGGTGCAAACCAGAAAAGGAGCGTACGAAAAAGTGAGCATACGAAAGTGAGCGTACGAAAAAGTGAGAGTATCTCAGTGAGCATATTTCAGTGAGCATACCGGATTTCGCAGCCATTTTGTGACCAACTGCGAACTATATAAACCCACAAGCTCCCCCATATTTTCCATTTCCCACCACCACCACTTCTCCAAAAACAGACCTAAAAACAAGATCCACAACAAAAAAGACTTAAAAAAACAAAAATAACAAAACAAAACAAAAATAACAAAACAAAACAAAAATATCAAAACAAAACAAAAATATCAAAAAGACCTAAAACTCTTTCCTCACCAAAATGCATCTCCTCTTTCTATTCCTCCTCTTACTTCTTCTTCCTGGAATAACAGGACTTGGAATCACAATCTCGCTTCTTATAGGTTCCCTAAACCCAAGAAACTCATCCCCCAAGAACGAAGTAAAAGAAAATATGGAGAATGAGGAAATAAAGAAGCAGAAAAAGAGAAACAAAAAGAGGCAGAAACAAAATTTCTTACTGACCACTCCAAAACAGACTCGTGGACGAAGGGGTCTAACATTTCAAGGATGTTTACAGGCTCCTCGACACTTTGGGTCACAGAAAGTCAATAAGGCAAGATAGAAAATACTTCTAGTATACCTCTTGCATCCAGGAGTTTCTTCATATGAATATGAACCCTGAAAGACAACAATACTCGGACTCATTGAGACGATTAATAAATAGCTAAGTAATAAAAAAGAATTGCAGAAAAAAGTATCCAAGAACATATCACTATGGTAATAGTAATAGTAATAGTAATAGTAATAGTGATAGTGATAGTAATAGTAATAGTGATAGTAATAGTAATAGTGATAGTAATAGTAATAGTGATAGTAATAGTAATAGTAATAGTAATAGTATGTTAGACCTACCATGGGTAGACACACTACCCATAGAGGTATCTTCGAGCCTACGAATGCCAGTGACTCATCCAAGGCACCTTAACCCGTGACTTGGACTCATCGATTCACCTTACCTCGTGACATGGCGTTTAAGCGCCCTGCCTCACTCTCTGGTATTCACTGGCCAACTATATATTTACTCGGATTCCCACTTATTGGGAATCCATCAACGAATGAACATAACTCCCAGTATTAGACGTATTCAAGAATCTAACATGGAGGTCGTACGCACCCGTCGTACTATTGTTAACCCTGGCTTCCTTGGCGCCCTCGTCGTCTACGGATTGACCCTCGTCCCCGCCGCTCACTACCTTATCCAGAACATTTTTTCAGGATTTACTGGTGCTGTCGCCATCCGTCAAGGCTCACCACCCGCCCCTGACCCCCCGTTCGTTGCATCATCCCCGCAACTCTTTTACCCCGTCCCCCTCATCGAAGCTTCCCTTCGTACTTGGGCCCGTTTCATCCTCACCTGGCTTGAGCTCCACCACTTGGTTGCCCCAAACTCATGGACTCATCAACTCCTCGTTGTTATCGAACGCGCTCTTTTCCTCAACTCCTTGCGCACCAAGTTGGAGTACTTCGCTACCGCGTTGTTCCTCATTTTTTCGGCTGCGAAAGGTTTGCAGCAAATCGTGAGACTTCCTCCGCGTCTTTTCCGCCGGTTTTACCCACGTGCTGTTCCCCCAACCAACCACCACCCGGGCCCCTTGGAGCAAATTGCTCGCCTGGTCCAACAAATTGCCCGCAGTTTCCCCCATCATGATGTTGGATCACCCGTCACCCAGTTCCTCGCTCGCCTCGTCGAGCCTGTCTTCTGGATTCGCACCATCATCCACACGATGTATCGGATCTGCACTTGGACACCCATGCTTGGTGTGACTGCCTCCTCGGTCTGTTACGCTATCACCCGTGTCCGCATCCGCTCCGCCTTGCGCTTGGTCTCCTACCCTTTCTCGGCTCACTACCAAAACACTTTGGTGTCTTCTCACGTGGTCCCTTCCCCACCCGGTGCCCGCGCTCCACCTTCCACTTCCGCCTCCCCAAAGTCCAAAATAGTAATAGTAATAGTAATAGTAATAGTAATAGTAATAGTAATAGTAATAGTAATAGTAATAGTAATAGTAATAGTAATAATATGGTAAATCCACAATGTGAAGGGCACTGCCCATAGAGGTATTATGAAGCCTACGCCGTCTGATCTGATGCACATCCCAGAATGCCACCTCCTCAATCACCATGGTACAAAGCATCAGGGCAGAATTTGATAAATCAGAGGTACCAGAGCAGAATTTGAGCAGTTTTCCAGGTCGGATTATGAGAAAGCTGGTTGACTATGTTGAGCGTTAGAGATAACACTGTCATAGTCAGGAACAGTCACGTCATTGTTGGCCATTAACTCCAAGAGATATGGAGAAGTAGTAGTCATAGTTGTTTCTTCATCAGGGTTTAGATGTGTTACTGATGTATACTAGAAGGTCTGTAGTATTCTGGTCAATGATGACACCGCTCAACCAAGAGCGGAGTCTCTATATATACCTTTCCATCCTGGACACCTTCATCCTGCACAGGACTTATTGATACATTGTCTCAGAGGCAACCCTGACTCCTCCTAACGACCAGACCCGGTTGTAATTGTTGAACATGCAAGATATGCTAACATTTGTATGCAGGTGAGGTAGTACCTGCAGTCCTAGGCGTATGAGTGGAAACTAACATTACAACCGGCTATTGTTGTCAGAGAGAGAGTCAGGTTTGACTCTAGGACAATGTATATATACAAGTCCGGTGTGAGAAGAAGGAATGTACGGAAAGGGTATATATATAGAGGGGATCCCGCTCTTGGTTGAGGGGTATCCCGAATATTGACATACTACGGACCTTCTACTACAAAACTGTAACACACCTAACACGTTCAAAGCCCCAGCAATGACTACAACTGTAACAAAACGCTTAGAGTTATTAGCGAGCAATGACATAACTGTTCCACGCTTCGACAGGGTGTACAGTAAAGCTCAACATATATAACAGTGAGGTTTTCCTCCCTTGGATAAATCAGGGAAGTCCTCGTCTATTCTAGGTTCAATACATACCATGATAAACTATAGGACGTAAGGACGACGTCCATTATAAGGCTAACAGGTCCCTGCTACTGTTGAGTCCTAACATAACTCGGGCACGTCAGGTGGTCCTTTCAATAGCCATGGAGTACAGTCCAGACAACTGTACTTATTGGTAAACATAAAGTTCATAGTCTCATCAAGGTATGTGTATACCCAAAGAGTTACACGAGAGCTGTTTCTGGTGGGTCTGGGAGTAGAGGACGTCTTTGTATGTTCCTCTTAGACGATATTCTGATTGATTAATTTAACACTAGGATTATGGCAAGAGTCCTAAATTATATAGTCTAGGAACTCTGCTAGACTTTCAGTCTTTCACTGAAGCTAAACCTTCTTCAACATCTTTCATTCTGGAGTTAAACCTTCATCAAGGTTCACCAAAAGAAGGCAAAGCACACTCTATACTTTCTATGAGTGCACCTTCCATTTCTGGAATGATCAGTCATTGCTCATTCTCAACAGGGGTATGAGTGTAGGCTAGTATTACAACCGGGTCTTGTCGTGAGCAGGAGTCAGGTTTGCCTCTGAGACAATGTATCAATAAGTCCTGTGCAGGAAGAAGGTGTCCAGGATGGAAAGGTATATATAGAGACTCCGCTCTTGGTTGAGCGGTATCATCATTGACCAGAATACTACAGACCTTTTAGTATAGATCAGTAACACAACTTAACACTGCCAAAGAAACAACTATGACTACTACTTCTCCATATCTCTTGGAGTTAATAGCCAACAACGACGTGACTGCGTTATCTCTAACGCACTATATACCAGACCACTATATACCAGACCACTATATGTAGATTCTTTAACTCCAGCTCAGCTAGGAATGCTGGGGAATCAGGTGGCCCGTAGAGCAACCATGGTTTAAGGTCCAGAGAT